>JBBYHH010051497.1:0-15907 GCA_038382905.1 Daphne laureola
AATAAATTTAAGGGTAAATTATAAAAAAAAAAATCTGAGATTTGATGAAATCTTTAGTTTACTTCTTCTATTTTAAAAAATATGCAGTTACACCCCCGAGGTTTAGTGAGATTTTCAGTTACCTCATTGACTGTTTGTGGTGTCAGTTGACCTTAAGAATTTTAGGGTTAACTACTCTTATTGTCATTAATATCTTTAACCTTAACATTTTAAACCTAACATTTTGTTTCTCATTTCTCCCTCCCCAACCGGTCACCTTGCCTAGCTGTCATTGTCGTCTGATCACCGCAACGGCATATATGCTCAGGCCGCAGAAACGCAGGAGAATCCATACCGCTACGACACAGAGAACTCGGCTACCCCTGAACTGTTTTGGAGTCAATTAGTGTAATTACCGCTAAAATCTTTAAGGTCAACTAATACCACAAACAGTCAATGGGGTAACTGATTTTTTACCAACCCTTAGGGGGGTAACTACATATTTTTTAAAATAGAGTGAGCAAATTGAAGATTTCACCAAACCTTAGAGAGGGTCTTTGTAATTTACCCTAAATTTAAAGAATGTAAAAGCTAATTTTTAAGCGAGGGAAAGTTTGATGCTTCAATTATATAATACTCCTTTCGTTCATAAAAATTAGTGTGTTTGATTTTGATGTTTTAAGTTGTAGTGTTTGACTCAAAGTTTTACTAAGATAAATAGTGAAAAAGAATTAAAAAAATGACATGGGATAAACTGCGCATGTCTACGCGTTCCGCTTATTTACAAGTTTGTCATTCGTTATTTTTCATCAACATAATAGTCATGTTTGATCAACATGATTAATCGATCAACAACGTCTCTTCGTGTGAACATCGACAGATCAATATAACAAAACTATTGATCAAAATTGGACAGAAACAGATCAATATGACAAGACTTTTTATCAACATTGGACAAAAGCAGATTAACATGACCAATATTGGACAAAAACATATCAACATGACAAAATTACTGATCAACATTAAAAAAACGTAGATTAACGTGATAAGATTATTAATCAACATTAGACAGAAGCTGTTGACAAGACTATTGATCGATTGAAAAAGAGCAAATCAACATGACTAGACTATTGATCAACATTGGGCAGAAGCATATCAATATTAGATAAAAGCTTATGAACATGGCAAGACTACTTACCAAAATTGGAAAGGAGCATATATCAACATGACCAGAGTGTTGTTAATAAAAGTATATCAACATGAGAAGATTATTGATCAATATAATTAGACAGAAGCATATCGATATGACATGACCAGTGATTAACATTGGAAAGAAGCAGATCAACATGTCTATACTAAAATTAGATCAATATGACTACTTACTATGATCGTCATTATTTGTTTTTTCTTCAGATTTTTGTAAGGAATTTTTTTCTATTTTTCATCATTTGCAAGTTTAGTGGTTGTGGAGTTTCATCGCGGTCAAATTTGATGGTAGTTGTGTTGCTAAGTTAGGCTAGTTTGGTTTTCAAAAGCAGATAGGAAGTCACGGCGGAATAAGCAAAAACGTTGTCGAAAATATTGTCGAATGGACCGTGACATGTTTTAAGAGTGGTTGTTTTGTTGAGTTGTCTTTCATGATAGTTTGAGAATTGGAATCGGGATTGGAAGTTTCAACGGAGGAGGATAGTGGCACATCTGTAAATACTCTTAACACTTATGCGTATATGCGCACAGCTTACAGTCACTAAAAAAAATACATTTAAAAAATTTAGAATTTAAATTATGAGAAATATATAAATCATTTAGGATCTGTTTAATTATGAAAAAAATTCAAAAAAATTATTTCAGGTTTTCTTTATAAATAGTTAGGATGTATAACTAGTCATTAAGCAAGAGAAAACTTTATTTTCAAAACTTTGAAAACTCTAATGTTAAAATGAAGAATTTCAAAATAAGGTTTTCTAATTTAACACATCAATTTTCGAAAATTTTGTAAACAAAGTTTTCACTTCTTAATAATTAGTTATACATCCCAACTATTTACAAAATTTTAGAAAATTTCCGGAGCCTTAACTTTACATATTTCTATATTTGTAAAAGTAAGTAGTAAATTAAATAAATAAAAAACTACTGCTCCCTTTACTAGAAATAATTTACTAAAAAATTTTAAAAAAAAAAATTAAAAACTACACACATTCATATAAACGTAAATGAATGGAATGAGTAGTTTGACAGAATATTAAATAATTATTTTGTTAATATTGGATTTCTCTTTAATTGAATACCAAATTTATACTTCACACACCAGCCTATTTAATTGAATATCAAATTTATTGTTCACACCAGCCAGTTCAATTCCGAAAAGAAACGCATCAAGCTTCTCATCTCTGTCACAAGTCGGTTCCTCACCTAAACATCTAATAGTCATACCTGCAGAAGTCGATTTTTGTCGATTTTTCACACAGGAAAAGAAGAAAAACAACAAAGATCTCCATTGAATTGAAGAGCATATGTACAAACATATACAATACTGTACAACAGGCAAAATAATGTTACACCATCGCCAGCCTCTTCCTCCTCTGTACATCCACCATGTCCGAACATCCATCCCACTTCAAAACTGCAGGCTGCTTTTTATCCGCTACTATCCCAACTGAAGCAGCCAAAAAAACAGAGATTTTTATTCCAAGATCATCGCTTTATCTGCTTTCACTCTCTTCCAGCAAACTCCTCAAGCTGCAGAGGGCCTCTGCAGAGAGGCTGCAGCACCTCAGCCTCCGTTGCAGTGTCGGAGATGGTTCCCGCTGGTCCGGGGACGAGAAACACACGATGATAACCGTGAGGTTGTCGAATGTGTTGCGGCGCAATGCCTCCATCACGAGGTCTCTTGCACATTGGTCGGGGTCATCATGGCGCCGCAGCCCTCGACGCACAATGCTGACCGCGTGTTGGCTCGACATCACATCCCAGACACCATCACACCCGATGATGAGGAACTCGTCGTCCTCGGTCAGAACCATCTGGCGGAGCTCAGGTTCTGCGATGAGAGGTGAAGGAGACCCACGTGGGAACTTCATGTCCCAATCTCCTAATGCACGGCTCACTGAGAGAACGCCGTTCAGATATCCATCATCAATGAAACCACCAAGCTCCTCAACTCGGCTTCTTTCCGCTTGATATACAGGCCTGTGGTCATGAGACATATCGATAGCCTCTCCTTTCCGACAGAGGACAGCTCGGCAATCACCCGCATTGGCCACCATAAGAAGCCTGAAATGCAAAAAGGATTAGCAAAGTATAAGAATCTAGGAACAATCACAAGTAACTACTCCCTTTGTCCCAACATGATTTAAGCATTTGACTGGGCACGTAGATTAAATAATACGTATAAATCTTTCTCTTTCTGGAACGGAGAGAATAAGTTGCAGGCGATAGGTCTACCTTCCAAATATCATGGCAGTAAGGGCTGTAGTCCCTGAGGAGCTGCTAATACTGCAGTCATCTGCTATACCTAGATCAGCAAGGAGAAAAGCTTTCCGAAGCGAAGTCTCAACCCCTTCCAAGAAGGAATCATCAACTTCAGAATTCTGGGGAAAGTTGACATCTTGGAAGAAAAGTTTAATTGCATTCTTCCTAACATATGCTGCTGCTTCAGCCCCACCATGACCATCGAAAACCTGATCGCATAGAAGTTAATTTTCTTAGAATATAACCAAAGCAAACAGGTTTATCGCCATAAACGGGGAAAGGAATGATACTTACCCCATAGAAAGCACTAGGTTTAGGACACTTGAAATATGATCCCAAATGTGTTGATAGATCATCTATTCTAATGTGCTCATCTTCCATGTATCTTCGTTGCCCAATGTCGGCATAACTACCAGACCGGATGGTTGGAAGAAATTGCAGGATGGATGAATCAGGGTTGACATCAGAGATCATCTCTGGGGTTCCAATATCCTGCCAGGCCAATACACATGATGGGTGTGAACACTCCATTGACAAGCTCATTAAAACCCAGAATGTAAACACTTGCATACACCTTCACTTTAAAGATGTTGCAAATTCTTTAGCAAATTTGTTGATCATACCGAAGTCCAAAGTTTTGAACTTCATGCAAAGCAACAGTAACTATTACTATGTCAAATCTATGTATCAATTTCATTCAATTCTGAGAAATTTAAGTGGTTCAATAAATCTAGAGCGCAGATTAACCTAACCAACTACTAATCCAAACTACGAAGGTCCTCTTCCCCTAATCCAGATTTATTGTCTGAAACACCAACATGCAACCCAATTTCCACACAATCCAACACAACAAACAATCAAGTCTTAAGAGAATAGAGGATCCAAAATACAAAAGCCCAGAAAGACTAACCGGTGACGTGGACAAATCGGCGGAGACCGAGTCACCGACCCGAACCAATCCGAAGGCCGGCGATACAACCGGCGAAGGAATCGTAACAACATGGTCAATCTCGCCGGTGGAGCTTGCTTTACCGAACAGCTTAACGTCCAACACCGGCACCGTTTTCCGGCACACAACCTCTGCTTCAGCTCCCATCTTTCTTCTTCTTATTCTTCACCTCTTCTTCAGAGCTACCATATAAAACCAACCACCAAAAATCTCCTCGGAATCGGAATCTGAATCGAAGCTCAAGTTTGAAACTTTCTCTTCTTTTACCGAAAGGCTGTTCCTTGTTTTTTTTTTTTCTTCTTCTGTGGCTGCGTTGAAACAACAAACAAGTGATCAAAGATTTGCAACGGTTGGGGTTGAAACTGGATTTATAGAGAGCGACTGAGAACCGGAACAGGCAAGTTAAAGGCGGTACGTTTGTTGAGACACGTGTGTGCGTGTGAATGTAAAATTTGTGCTGTTCAAAATTGCTGAGGCTGGCGGACACGTGGATGTTTTGTGTTGTTTTTGCGTCGACGCGTAGGGAAAAGCAAATTCACATATTCCTCCCTTCGAGTAGCTTCGGGTGTTGCCTAAAGTTTGACTTCTACACGGCATTGGAAGGGCATTACTGGTATTATTCATCTAGGCACCGGGGTTAATATGGTAATTACATATGTTCTGTCAGGTCGCGTCAACACTATTACTTTATATTGCGTGGAAGGTGAAGGTTACCTAAACTCACAAATAATTACTTCATTCATTCGTTCTTAAAAAATAATAATTGCACATTCTTTTTTGAATCGTCCTATAAAATTAATATTTTTTACTCCCTTTGTTCATAAAAAATTGGTTCATTTAATTTTTCTGTTTCAAAATTTAATATTTAATTTAAATTTTAATAAAGATAAATAATTTAAAAAAAATTAAAAAAAATATATTTAAAAAATTTAGATGTTAAATATTTTTTATAAGGAAGTTTTTTATTAATAACTTTACTTAAATACATTTGATTTCTCTTCTATTTACAATATAATGAATCCAAATCGACCATGGAGAGTCTGTCGTCCTTGTACTTGCATGCTCGTTGGTTTAACTGCCAGAAGATTAACCAGACCTTCATCACTGTTGATTTCGCAAATCGTGACTGAAATTTACCTTAATTTCATTTTTTATCAAATCAATCTGCAATCTCGCATCCCCTACCCAAGATCAACCTGCGTGTTCGTCCTCTCATTGCTTCTCATCTAACAGAAGCGTCGTCGTTGCGGGAAAACAAGTGTTGTTCGGCGTCGAATGACAGAGAGATCTGGAAACTGGTTGACGAGTAAGTTGTCGTCCACCTCCTCAACGAGAACTCACAAGTCCCTCGCCCCCGTAGAGGATAGCTTTCCTTTGATGAACGACGACGATGAAGTTGCAGAGCTCGAATAACTCATCAATGGCTTCACCTAGATGTGCTTTGTTCTGTCGAAGAGCTCGAAGTTGAAGATCTGGTCAGGGATGGTCGGAATTGACATTATGCTTCTTCGATCTGGGCTATTTCAGGAGAATATCTATTCTTTCAACCATCTTCAATCTGGGAAGCAGAGAAACCGAGATGAAGAAGAGAATCAGATGAGATACGAAACATCTAAGAGATAACATTGAGGTTGAAGATAAGGGTGTTTATGGAAATTTGCTCAGAGTCAACACATCTCTTTGGTATGTGTGCAAGTCCAAATGTGGTTATTAATATGGGACGGAGGGAGTAAACCATAGGGCTCCTCACCCGGATTTTTTAAAGGGAAATGCGTGTCATTAATCACTTAAACCGGCTAAATTAGAAAGTTGGAAGGAAATCATAACCATAATTAGGGATGAAAACTGAACGAATAATTTGAGCTCGTTTGAAACAATATCAAATCAAGCTTGAGCATTGCTCGGCTCAGTTTAACTTTATATTTTGTTTTCTTTAAAATGTGTGAACAACTCAAGCTCGATTCGAGTTTCGATTAACTTAAAACTCATTCGAGTTTGTTAATAGAAATTTCAAAATAATTTTGAACAAAAAATCAACTCGATACAAATTTTAAGAAGAACACGAACAATTTAAAGCTCGACTCGTTTCAATTTGTTTTCAGCCCTAACCATAATCACACTGTTAGAGCAGCTAAATCCTCATGCTAGAGAAATTATTAGATTATTGGCTAATATCAGGATCTTAAGTTCTTAACTAAAAGAGCAACATAAAAAAGCTACTAGTGTGTATAACAGGAATAAAAAAGAGAGAGCATATTAATTCTCAGTTCATCCATGTCCCCCATTGTACTTTTTTTTTTATTAACAACGTGGACTATTATTCCATTAAAATGTTAACAAATTAATTAACGGTGGTTTGGGGTTGGCTGACGCAAGGTTATCGTGGTGGTGGCCCTGGTGGGGTGGTTTGAATATTTGACAGATTTGGCTTAATTGTAGGATACACATTTAATTTAAGGGATCATTTGTAATTTTTTTTATCATTTAGTTAAAACCTTAAAGTATTAATATTTGAACACTAAAGTTCAAAACTTTAAAATCTTTCAAAAATGCACTATGCCGTTACAAATTTAACGTCGTTTATGTCATTTGGAATGAGTTGTTGAGTTGATGGACTAAAGTGCCTGGAATTCAATAATTTGAGGACTGAGTCACAACAAATTTTATGGACTAAAGCTGGAGAGTGCATATCTATTGGATCGCTCCATGTTCCATCAGATCGCTCCACCATGGAGCGAGTCAGTTTTGTGATCCACCTATGGTGGAGCTGATCATGTATATCGGTTGAAGCTCCACCGATAAAAATATTATTTACAATATAATCTTTAATTTTTTTTAAAAAAAATAAAAATGGTCCTACTTTTAATTTTTTTACAAATTAGTCATTCACCTTTTAAAAAGTACATTTTGACCTAAAATTATTTACATTTTTAATCCCTGAACTTTGTTAAAAAATAAAAAAGAATCAAAACTTTTAAAATTTACATTTTAATCACTATGAGTAGAGCGGATATGATCAATGCGGATCGATTCACCAATAGAGTGGAGCAGTTCATGAAACGATCCGTCACAATACAGATCAATACAGATTGATCCATGGAATGGGTTGACACGCTCCAATACTCATCCCTAACTAAACTAAGTGAATCAATATAATCCAAGGGGAGTAATATATAAATAAGCCTACTATTTATGTGAAGGATTGATCTAATAGTATGAATAATGTTAATTTTGACTTACTTTGACTTTTTTATGATGCAAGATTCCTTTAAGTTTCCAACCATATAAAAGTCAGCCTCACATTTTCTCACATCACATCTTCATCCAAAATCGCTCTTTTTATCTCCAATGACAAAAAAAGTATTAAGAATTTATAGTAATTCAACTAATAAATCTATATTCTTTAATATCATTTCTCCATTTTATTTCATTGACTAAAATTTGGAATTGTCTCTTATAAATCTTTCTCTCTCTCTTTTTTTTTTAAGATCTCTCATTTTTATTTTAAGTTGTCGGATTCTATTTACGTTTAAAAGTTTTTGTTTACTGATTTTAATGTTTTAACATGTATTCTCTGTCCTGAGCACTTGATCTAGTGGTCATGCTTCTGAGGACATTTGTGAAGGTCACGAGTTTGAACTTCTAGTATCTCCAACTCCCTACCCTCCTTGTATAAAAAAACATGTATTCTCCTTCCTCCTCTACCTGATCTTTTATTCTTTTATATTCTCCGATTTGGGGATGTATTAGGTTCAAAGGTCCCATAAGAGAAGCATCAGACAAGTATTTCTTTCTTCTTTGATTACTTATGTTTAGAGTTTCTAAGCAGTGGTGGATTCAATAATTTCTTTGACTCATGTTCATACTATACATTAAGGTTAAAAAAAAAAGTTAGTTCTTATAATTGACCACTGCGAGGTTTCATAGTTTGAAAATGTTGGGTATATTTGCTCAAAGTTTAAGAAATTTAGGAATTCATATTATTTTAGGATTAGTTACTAAACAATCCGCCAAAAATTGATCTCTTATCTTATTTCTTAAGTTGCTTTTAATAATCTTCATGGACGAGAAAGATCGCTCAATGGTAGTTGTGACTACAGGTAGAATCAATGTCAATCTCAAAAGCAAATACACTAGTGGATAAATTGTATGTTTTTTTTTTGTGGAAACCATCTTTTTTGCAAGCTCCCTTATCCCTCACAAATTGTTGAACTTTTCGTCTTCACGTACATCAGTTATATAATTCTGAAGCTGATTCTTTAGTGCGAGAAGTTCGACCGTAGAAAAATCAGCAAGATATAATTTAGTCATTCTCAATAACTTTTCCTCCTTAAATGCATCAACTGAATCAATTGAGGACAAACAAGCAACAAAACACAACAATTCTGAACTTACTTCATTAAAATGACCATTCAAATCTTGAAGTTGCATATTTATGACCACATAAAACAAGCCAGCTTTTGAACTTGCCAACTCGTGTGCAATCTCGGTATTGTGAACATTTAGTCGCGATTTCTTGTTCCAAGTCTTAAACTCTTCACTCACAAAATAGTCATATCCAACATGACTATTGTCACGTTTAAACAAATAGCAACACAAACAAAACGCAACATCCTCTTTTATATTGTACTCTAACCAATATTTATATTCAATGAACCAATAAGGATTAGAACGACGTAGTCTACCTCCAATATCTCTTTGCTAAATGTATGTTGAAGAGGTTGAAATGGACTTTTTTTAAGATATGCCCTTCTTATCTCATCTCTGGTATTTGGATTGTAACTCTCAATTTTCGGACGCTCTACTGGATCATTGCACTACAACAAATATTCAATTTAACAAAAATTAATTAGAGACAAAAGATCAATTTGTTGTCAAATGTTGATTTTGGAACAATTATATTACTTCCCCCGTCTCCCAAAAAATGTCTCATTTGTTTTGATAGTTTTATAGTATTTAATCTATAATTTTTTTCATAAATGTTTAGATATAAAAAATAAAATATTTTATGAGGGTCTCATATTTGCAATCTAATTTTTTCAAATATATATATTTTTTATTTTTTTAACTGTTTATCTTTGTTAAAATTTGAGTCAAACAATGAACTTTGAAATAACAAAATCAAATGAGACAAATATTCAGGGATGAAGGTAGTATTTGTCTCTATAAATATCATGTATTTGTCACTAAAAGCGTCAAATTACTTAGTTATTGGCCAAAAAATTGAATCCGACTCTAAAGATAAAAGTATGTGTTGCTAAAATATAAATACGTGGAGGTGGTTTATGGCAACACATATATATGTTTGAAATGAACAATTCTTTTATATCAACTCTTACCGTGGTTTTAGATAGTTGGAGCCATTTTTACATATATTTTTTAACTAGCTTGTACCCCCTCCTTTCGGACGAAAAAAAAAAAAAAAACACAAATAATATTTAAATTTATAATTTTCAATAAATACTGTAATTTATTCATTTATAAAATTAATTAACGTATATATCGTGTCAAATAACCATTAATGAAGTCCTAGATGTCAAATATGGAAAGTAAGATAACCAAACATAGGTACTTGCAACAATAAATTTAATTAAAATAATGATAAATATTATGATATGATATCGTCTCTATTTGGCTCATTGATACTCGTAATGACAGCTATCAGGTGTTGACTTAGTTCCAACCTACACGATAATCTCATAAAAAATTAATAACATATTCAAATATGTTCTGGTAGTAATATTATAATAAAATAATACATACTAGTCATTCACATCAATGTTGTGAGAAGGGACGATCAACTTGCTACCATTATCATTGTTTTCTGTAACATCACAACTGTCTATCTCTTGCAAACTCAAGCAACTACGCATGAACACTTAAAAAATAAGATACAAAATAAATGCGTTGATCGAGTAAATTAATAATTATTATTGACAAAATAAATTACCTCTTCACTGAATAACTGACACCATCTTCATTTATTGGTCGTTTCATTGATAGTAATAATTTTTCATGACAATCTCGCTGCAATTGCAAAATGAAATAAATTTGTATAAACATGTAATTATTTAGACTTAAACCCCATCACTTCTGAATGAGAACTGGCGTCAGGAAAGATTAAACGGGAGTTTAATGTCAGATGACACCATCTCAACACGGGGTATAAGACACTGGCTTCCAATATTGCTCCCCGCAAGTATTTCAGCCTCAATCACCCTCGTTGCTAGCTTGGTAATAATGAGTCTCGTCCTATTACACAACCCAGTCGATTGATTTAAATTTCTCAATAGGATAATCGAAACATCAACCTTCAACACGAGTTTATGATTGGGTACACCAGAGAATTGCAAACTCTTAAGATACTCGATAGGGTATAGATCAGTTTATGCCTCGTAATTCTCAGATGTCATTGATATCCGATCTGAACTTAGATAAATTACACCTTCACCGGGTAACTGTGCCAGAATATGATCGTTAACTGCATCCATGACTTTGTTCTTAGATGAAAGGATGACTCTTTCTCTCAGGTAATCTCTATCACCATTTCTACTAAGCATATCTGGGTATGTGCTATCAATAACAGAATCAATGAAATCTCCAACAAAAGGTACCAAAAATATATCAGGGAGCTTTAACCATTCTGGTTCTTCTTCATCGTTGTCAAATTTGTCTAACGGTAAAAAACCTTCTCCTAATTTTAAAAGCCAATCATTGAACCATACAACATCAGGAGAACTCGAATTACGCAATCTCATGTTCTTTGTTAGTGTGAAGACTTTACAGAATGACCATAAGTATGAAGAATATATCGTAGCTGCAACTACATCACCTCTGGTCCCTCGAGGAATAACATGCAAAATTTGTCTAAAGTCACCACCGAGAACCACCGTTTTTTTACCAAACACCTTATTTACAGCCTCTGGGTCAGACACGACCATTAGATCACGCAAAGATCGATCCATGGCTTCGAACGCATGTCGATGCATCATAGGAGCCTCGTCCCAAATAATCAAGGATGCTCGGCATATAACATAAGCCACTGCGGTAGATCGCTTAATACTGAGGAATGAATCTTTATCAAGCACAAGTGAGATCTTCAACCGTGAATGTGCAGTCTTACCTCCAGCCAGAAGCAATGCAACTATCCCTGAAGGCGCGACGGCTAAAGCAATCTTACCCTTCGAATGTAAACAAGCCAATATCATCTGTCACAAGTATGTTTTACCAGTACCACCACTTCCATAAATGAAGAACATACCGCCCTTGCAATTACGGGCAGAGTAAATGACTTGATCATACACTACACCTTGTCCTTCATTCAGTCCAACATAAAGCACACCATGCTCAACCACCAATGATTCATTATTGTAACTCAGTTCTTCTATAACCATAGAGTTCTCTTCAATTATCAATGATCCGATGTCAAGATAAGGCATTCCTTCAATTTCTCTTAACGATCAACCCACCCTATTCATTATTTTTTCCACCTCGTAGAGAACATAGTTAAATTTTTCACCATCCGTTAATACAAGGTCAGGTGAATTGCGTTTCTGACGTTCCATGCATAAAACGTCATCGGTCAACATCTCTCGATATTTCTCCCATAGAGTACAAGGCTCAGATACTTGACAGAACAAAAGCATTGTGACAAATAGTTCACGTAAGCTACTCGACATTGCCCAATTAAAAGCTTTGTGCAAAGACTCGTGCCACTCTCCATCACCTTCGAGTAGCCCCAGAGCAAAACACGCATCTCAGTATGTGTCATGCAAGAACCCATTTACCATTTGCAACTTCTCGTATGATCTAGGCCTCTTACAACATTTAACAACATACCAAGATAATATCTCTCACCAGTAATAGGATGCGTATAATACATCCTTCCTAAAATTAAACCTCTCTTACGTCTAGTCCACTGCTTCAGCTGCTTCTTCCACACATAGTAGTGAGGAAATTCAACATAAGTTAATTGTCTACCATCTGGGTCAACTCTGTTGCACTCCATCCACGCCATAAACTGTGTTTGACTGTCAGTGTGTCTCTGTATAACGTTACACAGATCTGACTCCTAACTGAACACAATGCTTTGCTCGTTAGGTAGATGAAATGTCAATCGCTCGATGGGTAGATCATGTCGATGAATAAAATACCTAAAAATGTGCCAACATGCCTCTGATGCTGAAATGTATCGACAATCTAAATATTGCTTAATCTCATGCACCTCACGTCGATTCGATCCATTTCCAGAATGATCTCCTCTATTACCGCTCTCAATAACAACAATCGATCTATCTTCTCCTTTGTGCATGTATTTACATAGATACTTGATGCACATATCTCTATTTGTCTTTTTCACACATACATGACAGTCATACTTCACGACCAAATCCACATTGTGTGGAACCACCCACCCATTGTCAAGCTCTGCGCCATTCTTAATCACTGTATACTTAGTTGGCCGACATCTGTATAACGGATATCTTTCCTGTGAAAGAGAAGTATGTGTCTGCAAGGTACGTGGATAACACCTGGAGCACCTCTTGTCAACCATACATGGACATTTCATGTTAGCATTCCTGCATGGCCCATGCATCATATGTTTTGAAATAGCCTCATATGCAATTGGATACCTATTCTTGTTAGGAACCTCAGCTGAGATAAAACTATTTATCTTATGAGGCTCATTAATCCTATTATCTGGATGGAGGAAAAGGGCAATATGTGCATGCGGCAAGCCTATTTTCTAAAATTCTATTGTAACAATTACTGCATAAAGGTTAATGTGTCAATTCTAATAAGATCAGCTTAATCAATTACTAAACAACACCATATACATAGTTTAGAGACATTACCTCCTATGGATAGACCAAAAAGTTCTCCTTTTGTTATATCTTCCAATAATGAGTATAATTTCATCTCGAAAACGTGGACACCAATATCATGCATGTCATCCGGGTTTTGCCCGAGAATTAATTTTGTGAATTCCAAAATTTTGCTCCATCTTGGATTACATGTCATCGTTATAAATAAATCAGGATGTCCAAGCCACTTGCATATAGCCATAGCATCTTGATAGTTATGCATCATGTATCGTGGCCCGCTCGTGAATGATGATGGTAACATACACGGTCTTCCAGTGTGAGATCCTTCCATATCACCATGACCAACCGCATCTTGCAATCCACACAATACCTCAGAACGAGCATGGTTATTCCTTACATAGCAGAATCTTTCCTCCAAAATACAACTATATGCATACACAACGTGTTGTTGAAATAATCTGCATCCTCTCAAAATGGTTGAATATACATTAGCACGGTGTTAGAGTTGAAATGCGTAGAACTCACGTATCATAACTCGATAAGCATCTTCACTCCCTGAACCGTCAACATGATTAATATCATCGTGATACCCATTAACACCATATGGAAATAAAATAGGGAAATGAAGAGACATTAGGTGTGGATGAAGAACGTGTATTCTTTGTGGACCGTGCTCTATATTAAACACCACAATGTCACATTTGTTACCATGTTCTTCACCCAATCCCACTGTGAGTGAAGCTATATCACTTGATGTTGGCAAGTTGTACCTTCTACCATCGTTAGACCGTGATGAAAGCAACCTTAATTTGACTGGCATGTTGTTGTAATCCTGATGCATGTCACGTGCTCTTCTGAATTCTTGTACAAGAACATTACATTGATCAAACATTTGTGTCAGTCCGACAATGATATCTCTATCCATTTGAATTGTTTGTCTATCACCGAAACTCCTTAGTCGGTTTTCTATCTCGTGCTCCGTATAAAAAATGTACAATTGAGCAAAACGGGGTCGGTTATTATTTGATGGAAGTAACGAACCTATGGTATGATGATTCTCCCCCTTCAAACAGAATACATAAGGTCCATTACCATCATTTATATGCTTGTCGATATGTCCACCGGTTGATGTAAATGAAAATCGGCTATTAAACTCATGAATATGTTTCCGGAAGTACGTAGATAACGAACCCCCGTTATAGTTGAGTAATTGCTGCAAAAACATCGGCGAAGTTTTACGTTTTCTAGTTTCTGCAGATTTGATTTCGGAGAATATTATTCACCAACTTATCCCTTGACCATTTGTTTATTTATGAAAACTGCCACTAAATTAACACTAAGCTTCTAGAAGGTTTGTACATGTTTCATCACAAGATCGATTCTTAAGGTGGTAGACGTTTTTGTCCCTTGGTATGCTTATGCTATATTATATAATAGTAGATAATTTATTTGTTACAAAATTAGTTAGATGTCCAATCCTATTTTTCCAAAAATTCATGATAACTAAACAATCTTAAAACTTAATAATTATCCATCTTTTTCAACTGTGATCTATCACAAACATTCTTGGTTCAAACAGGTACATTACTTCATCCGTCATCAAATAATTAGTCTTTTTTTTTACTGTTTATTTTCACGATATTTATTCTATGATTTTTTATAAATATTTAAACATTTAAAATTAAATAATTCGTGTACTATCATAATTTGCAACATATTCTTTCTAATTTTTTTTATTTTTTTTCAGTATTTATCTTGATAAATATTTTGGTCAAACAATGAATCTTGAAACATGAAAATTAAACGGACTAATTAATTGAAAGACAAAGGGAGTAGATTAAACCGTGATGTATGTTTATTTATGTTTTTAGAAAATTATTTAAATTAAATGATGCAATGGAAGCAAGAATAGTCGGAACATATGTAAACCTATATTAAAAAATGTTGTATTAATAATTTAATTTTGATGAATTTTGAATAAGGAAAGTTTTAATTATCTGTTTTGAAATTAAATTTTAAAATAAAATAAAAATGGTCACATGTTGGTATATATATATACTTCTCAGTTTCTTCTGCAATACAGACAGTTGGCGCAATGGTGTGGCATATTGAAATGAATCTGAGAGTATCTCCAACAGCTTCTCTAAAAAAATCTTTAAAATGGAGAGAAAAAAGCTATATTCTAAATAAAAAAAAATTGCTCAAACTCCAACAGCTTCTTTATTTTGAAAAATCATGCATTTATTATAATAATAAAATATTATATATATTTGATTAATAATTAATAAATTATTTGGAGAGAATAGAGTGGAGAAATATATTTAAACCAATGAGAAGTAGTTTAGAAAGAGGAGAGAGGAGAGAGGTTTACAAAAAGTGGATTTGAGGAGAATCTCCAAAATTTAGAGAATACTCCAAATTTGGGAAACACATCCCATTTTTTCTCCCTCTTCTCCATTTTAGAGAATGAGATAAGGAAGTTGTTGGACTAAAAAAATACTCAAAACTCTTCGAAAGTCAATATATCAAAAAAATAAAAAATATGTTAGCAAAAAGGTAAAGTGGGACAAATAAGAAAGTATCAAGAGAGATGCGAGGTGGGGGAGGGATTACCTTTTTATGTTTTATAAATAGAAATTGAACTTAAATCCGTAGACTAAATTAGAAACATTTACAATTATTG
>JBBYHH010051608.1:0-15894 GCA_038382905.1 Daphne laureola
AAGATCATTCAATAACAACCATAAACAAACAGAAGCTTTTACCTTACTTACTGACGGTGTTGAATTTCCTGTCGTCGCCGTTCACTTTACGCCGGAAAACTTACCGGACCCTGGTGGGTGTAACAACCTTAACTCCCAAGCATACCGAAAGTTGACACATTCACAAGATACAAAGGAGGAGGATTGCACTTCAACTCTCAAATCACAAACACTTAAGCAAAATGTTCATAAACACACTGGCGTTAAACCATGGACACATAGGGCAACAAATTCCCATCTTAAGCAGCATAAAAAACATGTCTATACTTATCCATAACATACACCAAGCAACAAAGAAACATGGAAAAAGTAGATTTGCCACTTAAATACAATGACCATAGTTTCAAATCATGCAAGCAACTGATCAATCATACAAGTCTCAAAAAATGACCCAAGCTAACATGTACATATGCATCCACACCTACAGAGCCAGACAGAGCGGAATACATGCGAAACTTGAGGGATCGAAATAGAGAAGCACACAGATGATCCCCTCAAGGTTACTGCTACTGCTAACACAAATAAAGGAGTTATCCATTAGTAGTTTCACAAGTGATCATCCAAAATTCTCAAGCAGAGATAGACTGAATAGAGAATACCCCTACACAGGAATTGAAATAACCTCAAGGAGCAATAAATACCTAAAAACATAAATCACTGAAAACCTAATGGAGCTACTCTGTAGGTTGATTATCAGAAGATCCTAAAAAAGGTTAAACATAAGGGGGTGAGTCCTCGAAAGGAACTCAGTTAGGGCTTAGGTAAGTGTAATGGTTTGAAGAGCAACCTGCAAAAAGAGGTTAGTATGCACAAAATGCCATGTTCTAAGCATTATTACACAACCTAAGTATAGCATGAACCATGATACGCACAAAATGTAAATGCACATAATATATAAGAAGACGTCCCTAAGGAAGGAAATAGATACGACAGCCCCTGGTGGCCGAAGCCCAAAACAAACGGCGTTCAGAATCAGAAGAGACGCATTGTACCAGGGAGGGGCCTATGTTTCCCAAAATCATCGTAATCACATAATTGATCATAAATTGATCAATGAAAATCAGATTCACAGAATTGATCACAAAGTGATCACAGAACTTCAGAATCACAGAATTGATCACAGAACTTCAGAATCAAAGAATTAGGTTTTCCGGGCTTCAAACCTGCACACCATTAATCTTACCATGTAACTAGCCCTGGGGATGACCGGGCCCCACCATTAGCCTGGGACTAGCTTCAACTAACTTGATATGCATAGAAATAGATCCCATAATGCATAATCAAGAGATTTGAACCCTTACCTGATGAATTGAACACTTCAAGTACCAACCTGGGCAACCACATTTCTAACAAAATTTTGGCAGAGTATCGGCTGAATTTCCAGGATGCCCAAACACAGAAAACGCAGCTGAACAACCACACAACAACTAGGAATGCAATTATCAAACCATTGATCAACATCCAACACAAAAGAAGATCATCATGATTTTGGCCATGTCATGAAAAGAAGACCAACCATGAAGAATGTTACCAAAAAATTCATACAACAATTCAGAAGCTCAATCTCATTCCTATCTCAACTCAAACCCATCATTCTTCAAAAAACATAAGTCTTAATTCATCACTCATAACTTCGGCCAACATGAACAATTAAAGGAGGGTAATCCAATCATCCTCCCATCAATTTAGAAGCTCAATTCCATCATCAATTTAACACAAATCCACAATTCATCAAAGAATACATTCCTTAAAAATTCTCTCCAATAATTCGGCAATTCCAAGAACAACAAATAAGGGAATTTCAAGATGAACCCATGCAAGAATTGAGCCATTTATCATCCTCACAATACTTTAGAATCACAATTTCATCTCATCTTCATCAATCAAGAGAACACAAAAAATAGCCCTAGTTCATGACATGATAAAATCGACCAACACAAGGGAGGACGAAGAGATGAAGACCCAAGCACAAAAAGTGTTGCTAAACATCTATACAATAATTTGGCATCTCAATTTTATGCCAATCTTCATGATTCAAGAAAGATCTCCAAGCCCCAGCTCACCCAATTGCTCAAAATCGGCCATGGGAAGAAGAATACATAGAGGAAAGCTTGTTAGCTCAACAAATTAACCATGAATCAACCCTTTCCTCAAGAAAAAATGGAAGGAATTGATGAAGCCCTTTTTTGCCCAAGACAGCTCCATAGTTTCGGCCAAGAAGGAGGAAGATGAAGATAAAGATGAACACCTTTTTCTCTTTCCTGTTTCCTATTTTTATCCTTATACATAATAATAGTACTTTCTCCTATTTCCTTTCTTTTAATTCCATATCATAATATAAACAAATCCCCTTTATCCCTCCAATAATTAATTCCTACCACAAATATATTTCCATCACATTTTATTTCCCTTCCAATATACTTTTTCTTTTACCGTGATAATTGGACACTTGTCCAATTATTTTAATCAAAAGTATTCTCCATTTCCCAAATTATCTCTCATCATACTATTTCATATCATAACAAAATAATTCATTATATATCCTTAAAATGGTGAAATTTTGTATCCAACCAAATTCCAATTTTGTCCGATTTTTCAAAATGATCATTTTGCCCTCCAAAGTGAATTTTGGAAAAACGGCCCGGGATTCACGTACCAAAACAAAAATGTGAAATCCCATGAAAATGAATCTCAAATAAAGTCTTGGGATATGATACTTAATAGAAAATGTGCCCTACACGTTCAAGACGGAGTTCCGGTACTACAGAATCCGGCCCCCGAATAAAATATTCTGAAAAAATTACTGTCATCCTAGGGTGGTCGGTAACACCATTGAAGCTTGGTCTTGCTTCATCCAAGTGGATGCCCATGTGGTGGAGTTGTAGAGCTCTTCTTTGTTCTTCCTCCCGCTCCTCTCCTTATGTCATAAGTCTGATGAAGGCATTGAGACTTTCTTGTGCTTTCTTGAACCAGGACCTTGTCATAGGTCCACCGAGGCCTTGAAGGGGATCGGGGGCCTTGGAGACCTGAACTTGGTCTTCACCTCGGGTGTGGGTGTTTTCCTTGGTGATGTCCACATCAGTAAGTTTAGGTAGATAAGATCAAGGATTTTGAGATTGGCAGGAACTTGTCTTCTTCTCCATTTACTCCAAGGGTTGAAGGCTTCTTTTATGGTGTTCTTGAAGATTTCTTCAAGATTACTTCATTAAAGGCTATTTCTTCTCCTTTCTATATCTGATTATCATGTGTACTCTATTGATCTTGTTGATTGTTATAGTTAGCATGAGTTTTAGTGAGTAGTTTTTTATAGTCTTCTAGGGTTTACTTACCTAGTAGGCTAACTATCATCTATCATGTTGTTTGATGTTTAGATATTGATTCTAGGAGCCATTTATACATTTATGGGTGCTGGATGATTGATCACCATGTTAGTATGCCATCTAGGTATTCAAGAATGAGCCCGAGAGAGAAGTTGTCGAATTAGACTATAGGAATCGATTGATTGGTTGAAGCGGAGTCCGATAGGGCTGTGGATATCGATTAGTGAATAGATTATGTTGCTGGAATCAACCCTAGACTAAGTATCTTTAGAGGGTGAGAGTTCCTAAAGCCTTAGTTTGGTAGAGAATGATCACTGGTCCAAGAGGAGGGTGATTGGGCCTTGATAATCCATCTCTTTGCATGATATGATGATGATAGTGAAGCCCCGTAGTAGGTAACAACTCCTAGAAGACGCTTTTAATTGATTGAACTTCATTTTACATCTTTACTATTTTACCCCTTTCATAACTTGTTTCTCAAGCTACTGTTTTTCATCACAAAAATATCTTGGTTACTATTTACACACCACCATGTCATCAATTTACAACATCCACCATCTACATACTTAAGTAGGATAGCTTTAACCACTACGTTGCACCTAAAACCTCTCTCTTGGGTTCGATCATTCTTTTGAGCCACTTACTACGATAAGACATAGCTAAGGTGAAATTGAGATGTTTATAAATATAATTAATTTCTATTGCTTGAATTCATGCTTGATTGCAATACACCGAAAAGCCTAGCGAACAGTTTCCTATACTTCATCTTCAGGATTTTATCTTCGAAAACCTATGAATTTTGCTAAGAAATAAGTCCACATTAATAAAAAATTTGGATTAAAATCAAGTATATTCCGAAATATGTAATTGTGTTTTTATAATGAGTAAACTCCCCCCGTAGTCCCTTAAGTTTCATGTTTGTCCTATTTGGGTCATGTTTTAAAAATTTGTATCATTTTGATCTTGTAAGTTTCAATCGTGTGCACCGTTAGTCCTTCCGCTATATTTCCCATTAAAATCATCGTTAAAATGGGAAAATTACCAAAATGTCTATATCTAATATTAAAGTTGACACCAATGTTTTAAAAAAACTACAAATGAACCCTAAATAGTTTTAAATTTACAACCACACCATCATCCTTATTGTTTTAAAACTTGCCCAGCCCCAACAACGTAGCCCAGCCAACCTCCTCTTCCTCAGTCGGCCAGAACCCCACTCCGCCTTCCTCAACTTCATCATCACCATCCTCGATGGGCTAGAAACCCAGCCCACCGTCACCATCTTCTTCTCCGGTATCGGAAAGTCCGGGTTCGTCGCCAACAAGATCTCCAGCGCTCGGCGGACATCCTTGTTCTCTTCTCAAAATCGGGTCCACTAATGAGCTTCTGAGAATTGAAAATAGACCCAAAATGCTTCGCCTGAGGAAAATTGAAAATATACCTCACTCTCATTGGATCTGCAACACAAGAGAGTTCTGATGCAGATCGAATCGATTCTGTTATTTGAATCGATTTAGCGTGCACCAGAGAACTCTATTAATAAACGAACAAGATGATCATTCCCGCAACCAAGCCCTGCTTTAGTCTACCTCTTCCGCCGAAACGATGATCGTGAAGTTAAGGGGCTAAGAGGTAGAGGGGATGAAGAAAATTAAGAGAGCAAAAAAAAAAAGAAAAAACTTTTCAGTGATAAAGAGGAGAGAGAAAAATTAAGAGAGAAGGTGAGTGGGGTAAGAGAGAGAAACAAAGAAAATTAAGATGATCTGCTTTGTTTTCCCAAGAAGCTAAGAGAGGGTGGGTGGGGTAAGAGAGAGTTGTTTTTGTAATAATTTGGGGTATATTTGTAGTTTTTCTAAGAGATTGATGTTAAAATGAATATTAAATTCAGATATTTTTGTCATATTACAACTTTAACAGCTGAGAAAATGGTAAAAGTCACGGCAGGATTAATGGTGCACACGATTGAAACTTACAGGATCAAATGATACAAATTCTTAAAACATGACCCAAATAGAACAAACATAAAACTTAAGGGACTATGGACGAAGTTTACTTTTTTTATAACACATGAATTCTTGTACTTTTGAGTACTTTGCACTTTAATCCGATGATTTTTTTATCTTAACAACCAAGAAGTAATAATTGTGGTGAAGACACTAAATTTATCAAAATTTTACAAAATAATCCTCAAGATTTTGGGATCATCAAAACAAATGATTGGAGACAACAAAGTCAACAAGTGGGAGGCAAGTCAGTCAAAGCCTTCATCCGACGAAAAGACCGAACTCTACTCCTTCAGCAAAAAAATAAAAATAAAAAGAGACAAGTCAAAGCCTCCACCCGAGGAAAATACCAAAGCATACTCCTTTGGCAAAAAAAGGGGAGGCAATTCAAAGTCTCCACTTGAGGAAAAGATCGAAGGCTACTCATTGAGTAAAAAAGGGGGAGGCAAGTCAAAGGCTCCACCCGGTGAAAAGACCGAAGACTACTCCTTCGGTAAAAAATGGGGAGGCAAGTCAAAACCTCCACCTGATGAAAAGACCAAAGACTACTCCTTCAACAAAAAAAAGGGAGGGAAGTTAAAGCCTCCACCTGATGAAAAGACCAAAGGCTACTCATTCGGAAAAAAAAAAAGAGGAGGCAAGTCAAAGCCTCAACCCGATGAAAAGATCGAAGGCTACTCCTTCGGCAAAATGGATGGATGATAAAGCCCACCCCATGAAAGGTCGAAAGCTACCTCTTCGGCAAATAAAGGAGGCAAGTCTAGAAGCTTGCAAAAATCAAGTATTACAACACCATCACCTCCGGACTCCTTAAAGTCTGTCCGACACACTATAGGGGGGACATGATGGCCATCAGGCTCGAAAATGGCCCCAAAGCGGCATAAGCCTAAAAAATCGGCGTAAATACAACTACGCCCCCGCTGAAAACAACTACAAGGCCCATTTGACACCAGCTTTCAAAATGCTCCCAAGTCATTAAAACCCGAGGAAAATGGTTGACTCGAAGGACACCATGGTCGAACGACCACCCAACTACGCCCCTGGTGACCTGAAGCCCGCCTATCCACACTTGTTCACCTAACGGTATCTGAAACCTGACAAACTGTGCAACCACAATAGGCGATAAGGACAAGAATATCTTACCAACTCCCTCAGATAATTAAAGATATGCGACTTAACTACCTAAACTATAAATACCAACGTCACTTCCATTATTCAGGTATTACTTTCACTCTGCCCGAGACTTTTACATTTCATGAAATCCATCTGACACTAACTTAAGTATCAGAGGCCCGATCAATCGAAAAACACTTCGATTGGTCTAATCTTGTTTTTTGCTACAGGTTGGTACCTCGCATGATGGCTTCACAAGCTCGCTTCATCAAAGATTGAGCAATGATTAAAGAGTGTGACCGTCCAACCCACAGGCAAGCCAACATTTGAAAGCTATTTTCTGCAATGGTTTGGTTTTATTTTCCACACCTTAGATTTCTTAGTTTTCCGTTTAGGATGTTTCATGTTCACTATTGGGTAGAGTGAGTTAGTAGTTTTGCAAGGGCTCTATTCCTATTTAGGTTAGTCTTCGGCTAACAGTCGTTTTGATATTTAATGGAAGTCATTCCCTATAAAAAAAAAATTGAACATAAAAAAGAAACCGGATCAACGGGACGGAATGAGTATTTGTTTTTTTTTAAAAAAAAAATTTTGGATAATATTTGGAGTATGCTTATATCAAGTTTTCTTTGTCATTGCTTTGTGAGTGGCAGAGGAACGACGTCGTCGTTCAAAAACCTCATTATTAACCGGCCAGGCATCCACGTTCGCGATACTAGATTACACAACCTCATTATCTTCAACCCTGCTTTTGTCTTTTAACCGTTAAACCCTCCCAAAGTCCTCAGCATGCTCTGTTTCTCCAACAATGGCTTTTTCTGCTAAAACCCCAGAAATTCATCTCAATCCAGAGCTTCCATCTCATCCAAAATCTGAAATCTCCAACCTTAAACCCTTAATTGGGCTCCCAAAACTCAGAAACAACCACTCTTTATCTGCTAAATCGAAACCATTTTCAGCCCTCAGTACAAGCTCAATTGACACCCACAACCCGAATATTCATCTTCAAGAGTTCTGCCTCAGTGGAGAACTGGAGCAGGCTTTGAATTGCCTCAGCTCAATGCATGAACTGCAGCTCTCTGTGGATGAAGATGTGGCCGTTTCTTTAGTGAAGCTGTGCGAGTGGAGAAGCGCGTCAGAGGAGGGCTCTAGGGTTTACTCTCTTGTATTAAATTCATGTGCTCAGTTAAGTATCCGGCTTGGGAATGCTTTTCTGAGTATGTTCGTGAGGTTGGGGAACTTGGGTAATGCATGGTATGTGTTCGGGAGAATGCCCGAGAGAGATGTTTTCTCTTGGAATGTTTTGCTAAGTGGGTATGCGAAAGCTGGATTTTTTTACGAAGCTTTGTGTTTGTACCAGAGAATGTTTTGGGCTGGAAATAGACCTGACGTGTACACTTTTCCTTGCGTGTTGAGAACTTGCGGGGGCTTGCAGGACATAGCTAGGGGCAAAGAAATACATGTTCATGTTGTTAGGTTTGGCTTCGAAGTAGAAGTTGATGTGGTGAATGCTTTAATCACTATGTATGTAAAATGCAGAGATGTAGTGACTGCTCGAAAGTTGTTCGATAGAATGCCAAAGAAAGATAGGATATCATGGAATGCGATTATTTCAGGTTATTTTGAAAATGGAGATTGTGTTGAAGGCTTCAGGTTATTTTGTATGATGCGGGAGCATTCAATTGAGCCTGATTGGATGACTATGACTAGCGTGATAAATGCATGTCAACTTCTTGGTAGTCGGAGATTGGGACAGGGAATTCATGGTTATGTTACAGTAGCAGGGATTTCAGGTGATATTTCGGTTTCTAATTCACTGATTGACATGTATGCTGGTGTCTGGTGTTATGAAGAAGCGGAATTAATTTTTGAACGGATGGAGCAGAGAGATGTAGTGTCTTGGACGGCTATTATTTCAAGTTACACAAGTAACTTGTTGCCTGAGAAAGCTCTGGAGACGTACTGGAAAATGGAGCAGGGGAATGTTATTCCTGATGAAATCACTATTGCAACTGTTCTCTCAGCTTGTACTTCGTCAGGTGAGTTAGATATTGGTATCGAGCTGCATGAGCTTTCAAAAAGAACGGGACTTTTGTCCTTTGTTATTGTCGCAAACTCACTCATAGATATGTATTCCAAGAATAAATGCATTGACAAGGCTCTAGAGGTCTTCCATAGCATCAGGTACAAGAATGTCATCTCTTGGACCTCGATTATCTTGGGGCTTAGGCTCAATAATCGGTGTTTTGAAGCATTGCTCTTCTTCAAACATATGATAGAGACTATAAAACCGAATTCTGTAACATTAGTGTCTGTCCTATCTGCTTGTTCTAGAATAGGAGCATTCTCATATGGAAAAGAAATTCATGGCCATGCCATAAGGACTGGCATGGAGCTTGATAGTTTTCTACCCAACGCGATTCTGGATACGTATGTAAAATGTGGGAGGTTGAGGTATGCTCGGAAACTTTTCAATTCTCAGAGAGATAAGGTTTCAGCTTGGAATATTATGGTGAGTGGATGTGCACAGCACGGGAAAGGTAGGCTGGCCATGAAGTTATTTACTGAGATGGTTAAAACTACTGTCTTACCTGATGAGATCACTTTTGTTTCACTTTTATGTTCTTTCAGTAGGTCAGCTATGATAACTCAAGGTCTTGAGTGTTTCTATACCATGAAACACAAATACGGTATTACCCCAAATCTGAAACATTATGCCTGCATGGTTGATTTGCTTGGACGGGCTGGAAAGTTGGAAGATGCTTATATATTCATAAAGGAAATGCCTATGAAGCCAGATATAGCAATATGGGGAGCTTTATTAAATGCATGTAGAATCCACCACCAAATTGAACTTGGACAAATTGCAGCTCAATATATATTCGAAAGTGGTACTGATAGTGTGGGATATTATGTGCTCTTATGTGAATTTTATTCCGACAATGGTAAATGGGATGAAGTTGCGAAGGTCCGAAAGTTGATGATAAAGAATGAGTTAACAGTTGATCCTGGTTGCAGCTGGGTGGAAGTGAAAGGCAATCTTCATGCTTTCCTTAGCAGTAATAATTTGCATCCACAAATGAAGGAAATAAATTCAGTTCTGGAAGGATTCTATCAGAAAATGAAGGCACTTAACTTCAGTGCTACAGAAAGTCACTCTCTTGATGAAACCATTGTCTCCAAATCTGAGCTATTCTGCGGGCACAGTGAGAGGTATGCTGTTGTGTTTGGACTCATTAATACTGTACCCGGCACTCCTATTGTGATGACAAAGAATCTTTATATGTTCCAAACGTGTCATACTACCATAAAATTCATTTCCAAGGTAATCCGCCGTGAAATTTCTGTTAGGGATGCAGAACACTTTCACCACTTCAAGGATGGTCTTTGCTCGTGTGGTGATGAGGGGTTGAAAAAGTTTTGACGTAAATGGATCTCTAGTACCACTCAAGGAATGTCACTAGAGTCAAATACTGATCAGCTTGTTTAATAGTTTGGGTGAGAGGAAGCCGATAATTGTTTCCATAGAACGTTGGAATAACGGGTAAGCTTACGAGGCATTCATCAGTAATGTTATTGTGACATGAGTTAGATACTACTACTCGCAAATCTGCGAGAACTTGATGCTATAAAGTTATTTTGACTCATGCATACTTGGTCGTTTGAGTTATGAGTATGTTTTGATCCGTCTCTCCTGCTTCTGTACGTGTATCTCGTTGGCAACTAAGGTACTGAGACTTACCCCAAACATAAGGGTATATATTGTATAGAATCAACAGTCACATGAATCAGATAGTTTTATGATGTTGTAACATTTTGCTGCCCTCTGTAATGGTCGTTTATGGAATGTATTCCATCCGTCCATGTCGGTTGCCCCGTTCCCTTCTCAAAATGTATAGGGAGTGAGACAATTTGAATGAGACAGAGGGAGTATTATTTTTAGAAGAAAGCGATAAAATAGCAATTGAAGTGTATTTAAATGATTTTCTGGTCACTTTGGTGATTGCTATGGGATGGTACCGCTCTTTCTTCTTCTTTTTGGTGGAGGAGGTACCTCTGTTTATTTTCATAGATGAAAAAGCCTAGCAGCACTTGTAAAGAAAGGACTAGGGGCTTACATGAAAATACCAAAACCGTAGTCTCAAACAAAACTTACCAAAAAGACTAAAAGAGTCACGCTCTGCTTAACAGCAGAATCAAGGTTCCTAAACAAACTAACTCAAAAATACCAGCAACTAACGTGACGTGCACAAGAAACTCATAAAATCACCAAACTTGCATTGATTCCTTACCTGAACCATTATTTCCGCTTGGTCTATATAAGTTGCTTTTGAGACTTGTTGCACTTGGAAAATAAATTGGCATTTCTCTCCAACCATATCATATAGATAATAGAAGCAAACAAAGCATTCCTCGGAGTAGCCTTAATGCTTTTTCACTTGGCAACCTTAATCAGGCACCTGATTAATTGATTCCAATAGTAAGTGGGGTTAAAACATTCTCACCATTGCAATAAGGACCTTCCTGGAAGAGGTGCATTGAAAGATCAAGTGATCACGAGATTCATCCCCAATACAACACAATTGACAACTCACATACTTATTTCTCCTTCCATTTAGCCACTCTATCAGACGTACTTAGGCCATTTACAAAAGCAAACCAAGTGACATGTCTTAGGGTACGAGTGGTATGTCACCCCTAACCACAACTTATCTGCTGATTCTTCAACATCATCAGTCGGTTCGAACCTCCACTTAGTTTTATCCAAGCTTCATCCTGGTCATGGATGGATCACCTAGTTTCAGGTCCATAAGCAGTGATAACTGCCCTATAAAGATTTGCTTTCGCTACGGCTCCGGTGGGTTCCTTTAACCAAGCCACTGCCTATGAGTCGCATGTTCATTCTTCAACAGGAACGTGGGAAGAGCTCCCGCAGCAACAACGAGATTTAAAAGGATTCCTTTAACCAAGCCACTGCCTATGAGTCGCTTGTTCATTCTTCAACAGGCACGCGGGAAGAGTTCCTGCAGCAGCAACGAGATTTAAAAAAGGAATTGATTGGGACTTTGAACCTATTCTTTTGATGACTCCTCTTAATTGAGAAGGGGAATCCATCAGGGCTCTGTTCTACGTGCAAAAAAGAAGCAAAAAACCAACAGGTTTTCAAAATTCAAACCATTTCTCTACTGTTGAAGTAAAAGTTGCCTGAATATTTTCATATTATTACTCATTTTCCAGTATTAGATATATACTCTCCTCTGACTTTGGTGGCGATCCTTCGGTGGGGATTACCACGCTCTTCATCTTCTGCCCCCTGGTTTTGGTCACATTAATCTTCATTCCGTTGGTAGGTTAGAGCAACCTGCGCAAGCAACAAACTCTGTAGACCGCGTCAAAGTTTTGCCCGACGTAGGGTCCTCTGATGCTTAAGTCAGATAATGGGTGAGCAAAGAGAATATGTCAGATCTTGGGCAGAGTGAATAGTTACCTCAAATGAAGGAATGATGTGGGCTTATATACTCTTATCTAATAGGGTGGCATATCCGTAATAAATGGTAAGAAAGTGGCGGTTTGTGTAAGTGGACATGTGGCGAAAATATCCCTGAGACTGGCCATCGGGCATGACCTCGGTTTGCATGTGTGTGCATTCGGGCATGATGTCCTCAACCGTTTTTAATGGGCCCCGTTTCCTGGGTTGCTGACTTAAGTGTTTCTATGGACTCTTTGGGTCTATATGCCCAACTCGTGGTTTAGTTTGGGCCTATTGGTCATCAGGTCCCCCCCGAATAATGATCTAGAAGACTGGAAGGACTCCAGATTGTATTTCTGGAGAGATCTTTGGTGTGGCCTGTTCATTCGATGATTGAGGGTTCTTGAATGGCCTCTCTTTGTTCCCGGATGCTAATACGTCCGACCATTTGATGATTAAGGATTTTTTAATGGCCTCCCTTTGTGCCCAGACGCCGATGCGTCCGACCATTTGATTATTGGGGCCTTTTGAATTGCCTCCCTTTGTCCCCAGACGCTGATCCGTCTGGCCGTTTGATTATGTCTTTTTTAATGGCCTCCATTTGTTCCTAGACGCTGATTCGTCTGGCCATTTGATGATTAAGGCTTTTTGAATCGCCTCCCTTTGTTCCCGGACACTGATGCGTCCGACCATTTGATTATTGGGGCCTTTTGAATGACCTCCCTTTATCCCCGGATGCTGATGCATCCGACTATTAGATTAGTGGGGCCGTTTGAATGGCCTCCCTTTGTTTCCGGGCACTGATGCCTCCCGCCATTTGATTAAGGCTTTTTGAATGGCTTCCCTTTGTTCCCGGACGCTGATGCGTCCGGCCATTTGATTATTGGGGTCATTTGAATGGCCTCCCTTTGTTCCTGGATGCTGATGCGTCCGACCATTTGATTATTGGGGCCTTTTGAATGGCCTCCCTTTGTTTTCGAATGCTGATACTCCTGGCCATTTGATTGTTGGGCCTTTTGAATGGCCTCCCTTTATTCCCAGATCCTGATGCACTTATTATTGGCACGAATCTCGGGATGCCCTTTTTGATCAATGGTGCGGATTGATCTTCTAGCAACGTTTCGTATTCCCAAACTCTCTTTAAATAGTTGAGAAGTTGAGTGAAATATTCACTTCTCATTCTCGCTCTCTTCATTTCACTTGTGCTCTCTAATTTTTCTAATAACGAATCGTCCCACTCTCCGTCAGGCGGTGAGTTTCTTCAAGAAGCTGCAGCGGCGCGGTGTTCGTGGTGGTGAGGCGAGTCTACCGGAGTTTGTGAGAAGGTTGGCCAACGCTTCTACTCCTTGCGACGATCTTCCGGCAGAGGTTGCTTTCTACCGTTGACATAGAGCGCTGGTTGATCAGGCTTCTTTGAAGCCTGTTTCGTTCGGCCCATCTACTCGAGCTAGTTTCTTCAGGCCCGTGATCCGAGGTAATAAATGGCTCCTTTTCCTTCTCCTTCTACTGCTCAGCTTTTGGACCAATGTCTTTTGGAGGTAAAGGGTACTGTGCCTGAAGGCTATTGGGCCGATGTCGAGCACTTTACCAGCAAGGCCACTCCTGACTTGGTTCGGGAGTGGCAGTCAACCTATTTTCTACCCTGATCGATTTGTACCCGGGTCCCTATCAATAAATGTAAAGTGTATGAACCCAGGGTTGGGTGGATGGTTGTTTTCAAGGCGTAACTTGAGTGCGGCCTTCCGTTTCCTCCTCATCCTTTTGTCCATCAATTAGCTAAAGCTCACGGGGTAGCAGTCAACCAGTTCAGCCCCAACACCTATAGCCACATAAATACTTTTTTGACCCTTTGTGGTTCTTTCAGGGTTTCTCCGCTTCTTCATACGTGCCTTCAGTATTATAAAATAATGACCAAAGCCTGGAGTTGTTTTTACTACTTCAGGCCCCGAGGAATGTCCACCATAAAATACAACTTTGCCTGGAAGTGTGCAACCAGCCGCAAAGGTTGGCATACAGAGTTTTTCTTCATGTAGCCCGATCCCTCTTGGAAACTTCAGACTGCATGGAAGGTTGGAGATCTTCTTGATGTCAAAGTGTCTTCCCATCTTCTCAAGGATCCTATCTCGAAGGAAAACTACACCAAGTTCCACACTAACCTTTGCCGATTGGTAAACTGCTTCGACAATGATCCTGGAGAGTCATTCCCGGTGCCACTCCATTGGCGTTTGGTTACCCGGGGTGTTCTTACGCACCTCGGGTTAATAAAGGGTGACCTTGGTTCTCTTGGGGTTCAGCCTTATCCTCCGACGACTTGAGATGTAGCCTTGGTTCGGCGTCTTCGTCGGAAAAAATCACATGAGGCTTTGTCAAAGATTTATTTTCTATCCTTTGTGCATTTGTTCACCTTTAGTATTAACTCTAATTTATTTTTCCTTTTCGCAGAGATGAGCTTTTCTGAAGATGATGATGTCAACTTTGAGGACATCTTTCGGTGCACTGTAGAAGGAGCACCTGCTCCGACCCCGTTGAAGGAGGCCGAACCCACCCTTAAATGGGTCCCGAAGAGGAAGAAGCATTCTGGTTCGGGTGCCCATGCCACAACAGAAGTAGAGTACGCCCCTGATAGCGTGTCTGAAGCGACTGAGTTTAAATGCCTCAGTGCTTCTGAGGATGAGGGCCCCCATCCTCGAACTTCAGGTGAGAATATCTTCCATATCCCCGTTGGTGTGACTTGTGATCAGGTCTACGAGTCCATTGAGGCTCTTGATGCGAAGAGGAGGAAGATCGCAAGAGGGAAGCACAAGAAGTTCATCCCTGCTGGCAAGGCACCCGAGGATGTTCTCCCGATGGAGTACATGTTAGGTAAGGATAACACACCAATTAAGTTGAAATCCCTCCCTTTCTGGCCAATCTTTTATAACTTATGCCGGATGTTCGGGGATTATCCTCTTCACTACTTGTCTCGTTTTCATTTTTGCACTCTAGGTCTGAATTGGAGAGACGTCCAAGAGCAAAAGCGTCAACAGAGGGATACCCAGCTCCAACGCTTGGGTATGGATCTAATCCCTCGGGAACCTAGCTGGATGATCCATGAGGACCAAAGTCTTCTGGATGAAGAAGAAGGTAGGGATATGGCTCCGGAGCTGTGGAAGAGGGCTACTACAGCCCAGACCATGGATGATCTTCAAACTCTCCTCCCAGACCTGGATGTTGCGGCTTCCAGAATGGCAGTTCAGGCTGCTCAGGTAATTACTTTTGTTTTACTTTGTAGCTTCTCTTTTCAGTGTTGATTTTCTTTTTATTATAGTTCCACTGCGTGGCCGGATACGTGGCCCAACTGGTTCAGGCTACCAGCTCCATTCGGTCTCAAGCCAAGCTCAGGGCGGCTCAGGCTTTGTCTTTTATTTCCAAGATGATCTAAAGGATCAATATCTATGAAGAAGTCTTAGGACGAAGGGAAAGTCCAGCTGAGTCATTCAAGGTTCCAATTGATGAGGTTTGGGCTAAGCTCGAGCTTGTAGAGGGTACTGAAGTTGAGGTAGCTATCACCTCCCCTCCCCAGCCGGCATATGCGGAAGCGTCGGAAGCGTCGGGAATAGTGCCGGAAGGCGGCGGTGATGACGGAACAAAATTTTTCTTCAACTTGCGGAACCCAAAACACGGCCAATTTTAAACTTTTTCCGCACTTATTGTTTCTAACGCGTTACTTAGGTTTAAGGCATTCTAGTTTCTTAATGCCTAAACCTGCACCCAAAAAAACGTTAGTGGTTTTCATAGAATATCGCGCGTTTACCAAAATAAAAAAACCATATACATCATATCAGAACTACCACCCACTTCGTTGGGTGCGTAGTTCTGTAGTGTATCAAAACAATACAGTCATCCGATGTAAATGTATGCATGCTAACCCTACAGAGCCGTAACTACACAAAAGCCAGAAACGTACTTG
>JBBYHH010051829.1:0-15890 GCA_038382905.1 Daphne laureola
CAGACTGTCTGTCGGTACTACTGATTTACCGACAGACAGTCTGTCGGTAATGTCTATCGGTATTGGGCATTTTTCTAGTAGTGATGGATGGCAAGTTTCAATCATGTCATGGTCGGATTATCATATTGATGCCCAGGTTGATTCTTTGGAAGTTTCATGGAGGTTTACGGGATTCTATGTTCATCCGTAGGTTGCTCGTCGTGGTGAGTCTTACCAGTTATTGCCTACTTTGAGTACCGTGAGCTCGCTACCATGGCTTATGATTAGTGATTTTAATGAAATATTACTCTGGAGTCATGAAAAGCATGGCCAACCTCGACGCCAGGCTCAGATGCTTGACTTGCGTGCGGTGGTGGAGGAAAGTACGGTTGGATGACTTGGGATATTCTTGAGAAACGTTTGTGGCTGGTGGTGTTTTTGTTCGGGAACGACTTGACCGTGTTTTTGCCTCTCTTGATTGGCAACTTGCTTTTCGAGCGCATTGGGTAAATAATTTGTTCTTATCACAATGCTGTTGAGGTACAGTTTTTACGACAACAACGTAAAGGGGAGAGGGTGTGGCGTTTTGAACGGATGTGGGTGCTAGAACCGAAGTGTGAGGATGTGGTAAGGGCGAATATGGTCTAGTCCCTCCTCTAGAGTCTTCCTTACGCTTTGAGCTTCCCTCGATCAGTTGTTATATTTATGGACCTTTTGTTAACCTAGAACCACAACTTCAGGTATGCCACTCTAATTTCTAAGAGTGGCTCATTGTAATCTGTTTAAACTTGGGCTTCAGTTACCTGTTGTTTACCTGCACATTAAGTAGAGTTATCACTTAAATATAAGACATTTAAGGATTCATCCTAGTTTGGAATTGGTTTTTAGGTGAGATTTATTTCTAGGTTCATTTTAGTTGCAACTTAATCAAATAAACGAGAAGGTAGTCATGGGAAGAGAGGACATCATAAGTCAATTGGGCAGTAACATGCATGTTTCTAGGATGCTCTTGTCTCATTCTTATAGGCAGAACATTCTCTTTCTTTCTAATATCATTCTGAGGTTGCTTTTGAAAAAAAAGTAAGATGCATGTTACCTAAGGTTCTAAAGGAAGAAAGAAAGAAGGAAACCAAGTGGGAACTTAAATTAAAAAGAAAGGCAACCTTCAAGGTTTTTTAAATTTTTTCTTTTTTTTTTTGAAGAGAAATTACTTATCATTAAATAGCAAACAGTTATGAATTGAAGAAACATAATGATCAAAATTCTATAATACCTATTAACTAAAACAACTCTCAGCAATAAGTGAGCCAGAAAAAGACCAAACAACCATCAAACCTAAAAATATCTAAATAAAAGGGTACAAACATAACCCAAAACAAATCTAACATAAATAATGTCTAATAATAAATAATATGTAGACCTTTCCAAATAGATAAAATGACTAAGTCAATGACGGATAAACATCATTAAATGTTTCTGATTATTACCATTGCTGCCTAGAATTCTAACTTTTACCACATGGTAGAGGTAATTCTTATGTGGCATCTAACATGATCGTTATCCGATGTTCAAATCAGCAGATATATGGGTTTTAGGCGCAGTTTCTGTTCAAATCATTAAACCGGTCATAAAGGTCTATTTTGACAACTAGATGAAAAGTCACATGTCCGTTTTGGAGATGGGGAAAAAAAAACATCAAGATAGAAGGCATGGGAAAAGGTTTCGTCCAGGGTGTAGACAATCCCGTTTGATAATAACTCTTTCAAGCACTTGTAATATTTTAGATAATTTTTTAATGGTCAAAATCAACAGCCACAATTAAACGTTAAACTCTATTCATAAATAGTTTTTAAAATGTAAAAGTTACTTTTAAAAAGCTGTTGCTAAATGGAACTCCTATTTAACAATAACTATTTCGAGTAGCTGTAGTGTTTTGGATATTTTTTTAATGATCAAGATCAAACAACTACAGTTAAACGCTAAATTCTATCCGTAGATAATTTTTCAAAACTCAAAAATTACTTTTAAAAAATTATTATCAAACGGGACCAATATATTAGATTTATTAAGGACGTTGATTTTGCATTTAGATTGGTGAATAATCTTATCATCATAAAAGAACTCATGATGTTAATTTTGCCACCTATTAAAGGGTGTGAAGAAGTACACGAAAGGTGCATATTTGAAAGGAAAAAAGAAGAAGATTATACCCTTAGAATCAAGCTAGAAGAGCAACATGCAATGTAGAGCTATGCATGCAAATCTATGTGGACCTATGCAAATCTATGTGGACATATGAGAACACCCTATAAATGGAAACAATAAGTTTTTATTTATCATTAATCGCAAATGTTCTCACAACTCACAAGATGAGTTCAGGGTATTTTCTAAAACAACAATCGGAGTAGTGGTGAAATCAGGAATCTTTTTTCAAGCTGGTTATTGATTTTTTTAAATATTATAATAAATAAAGTAATATTATTTAACTAATTTAATACAAGTAATTTGATTTATATAAAAATAATACACGTGAAAAGTATTAAAAATATAGACATACGATAAAAATATATATATATGAAGTACTCAAAATCTAACACGACGTTTCTTCAGATCTTTGAAATTATCGATCAACTTGGATTGAAAATAAAAAGCTTGTAGAATTTGATGAACTTGACGAGAATTTTTTTAGAAGTTTCAACTCTATAATAAATGTCAACTCTCAATATTTTTTAGCATCTTCCAAATTTTTTGAATTTTGATTTCTTTTATATTGATTTTCACTCCCCAAATTATTTGAAGTTTTTTTTCAAAGAAACAAATCAATTTATTCTGCTTGATAAAAAGTCCAGCAGTCGATTTGTGACAAATTGAAAAGTTCATGGGGTTTTTTGTGCTTTTTTGATTTAATTTTTTTATGAATTATCACATTCCAAATAAATTCAAGCAAAAAAAAAAAAATCTAAACAAACCATAATTAAAAAAATAAATGAGTAAGTTTCATTCTACATTTTCAACCTATATAAAACAATTGTCAAAATTAGTCAATGAACCAGATTGAAGGCCGAGGTTGTCGTAGTGTCAACGGACTAGGTTGATCAGGAGGGAGAGAGGCAGAGGGTGCGCTGCTCGATGAGATTGAATCGATTCGTGAAGATTGTTTTATTTTCATAAATTGTTTTATTTTTGTAAATTATTTGAAGTGTGTGGGTTGGGTTCAATTGGTTGAATAAATCGATTTGGGGCAAAGTGAGTAGAAACTTAGGTGATAATGGACAAGATTTTTGGAATAGTAGTGGGTTTAGTGGGTTGAAATTAATAAATTATATTTAAAATAATAAATAACATCCCCAATTATTTTAAATGTGTACTATATATTCCTACATTCTAAAAAATATCAGGGTGGCCACTACCACCCCTAGCCATCATACAGCTTCGCCATTGTCGATGACGTTGGCGGAGTAATGGTTCAGATCTGGATCTTCAGCCCAATCGATCTTGTCTTCCGCTTCAGATACGATTTGAGCTTGTTCACACTCTCGCCATCCAGATCGCTAGTCGTAGACACTGCAGTACTCCTTGGAAAGTGGTCTCGTTTTTCTTGGGGCTAAGGAACTCAGGGAGTGTCCCACCACGAGGACGACATTGTTTCCCGTGGAGACGATGAAGACTGTGAAGGGTCGGGTTTCGTAGGAGAAGGTGATTCAAGAGTTTGATTTTTTTTTAGGAGAGGTGAGGTTGCACAGAGTAGAGAGATATGAAGAGGTGGTATAAGTGAGTTTCACGAGGAGTTAAAGGTCTTGCAGAAGGCCCATGATGATAAGAAGATTCCTCATGCCTTGGAGATTGAGAAAATGGAAAAGAAGGTCAAGCTCCTGAGGAGAACGATGCCAGCGCTAGGCAAAGTGTGGCCAGTGCTAATGTGTTGGTCTCGAATTAAAAATTTGAGTCTGACCAAAAAGATTTGGATATCGAGGGGATACAGAAGAAGGTTGTTGGCCTCAAGAGTACAAAGAAGTTGAACGAAAAGCTCATTGATGAGCTTTCTATTAGGGCCGCCAAGGAAGAAGAAGTTGCTCTGATGGCCAACAAGAATTTGGAAGATTGTGCCCTAAAGCTTGACGATTTGACCACCTCAAGGGTTGAAGATTTCTTGGCCCTTGTTGGGCTGCATACAAGCCTTGGTCTGGGTTTGTGTGAGGTGGAGAGTTTGGAGCCCCCTCGATGTACAAAGTCGATTGTTGGGCGAATTCCCCAAGTGAAGAAAGCCTTCGAAGTATTGAACGAAAGGTCGTGGAGGTAGAGTTTCGACAAGGTGTTCGTTTTTCAGAGGGGTTTCTACGTTGTCATCGCCAAGTCGAGGTTTTGGGACGTAATTGGACTTGGAGTCCCTTGACGGTACGTTTGTGGAGAAGCCTGATCAGGCCGCAATTTTGGCTTGGGGAGGGGTGCGCAGAGGCTTGGCCCAAATTTCCCTTATGATATTTGCCCCTTCCTCAAGTAGATGGGGATAGAGCAAAGGAAGTCCATGGGATGAGTTTGTTGTAGAGGTCTCGAAGGGAAATAAGCCCTGTAGTAAGAGGCATCCGAGGGAGTAGATGTAGGAAAGGATGAAGAATCCAAGTGCATTGTGGACACCCCTCCTCTTATTTTGTAAAGACTTTGAAAGTTGAATGAAAAAATTTCCTTTTATTATTGAATTGTGTTCTTTTTTACACATAGTATGGTTGTTGTCATGGCCTTTGAGTTTGAAAATCCTTGGTCGTTCTTAACTATGTATCACATAGGGTCCTACCCAATTGGGTCGTAGTGTTTTGTATCCTAGATTTCTTCCAGACAGCTCAACTTTGAGTAGTGTCAGGCCATCCACTTGTATTTGTTTCGGTCTAACTCTAGAATTGTGATTGACATTGGCTTGTTGTCAGAGTGCAATTAGTCTAAGCCTTGCTCCTTCTCGAACTTCTTCGATTAGGTCTAGGTGTGCCCGTAGACCAGTTTCATTGTAGGGTGCATCATAATATAGTATTCTGATTGTTGGTATTTCATTTCGATGGGGAATAAGACATCTATGTCGTAAATGAGGGAATATGACGTTTCACCTGTTTTCTCTCGTACTATAGTTTTGTAGTCCCACAACACACTTGGGATTTCTTTGACCCATTTGCCTTTGTTCGTCGAGTCTTTTTTTCTAATCCATCTTTGATTGTGATGCTTGTAACATCCAATTGCCATTCGACTATAGGGGTGAGCTACTAGGGCGTAGACCATTTAGATGCTCATTCTCTTAGCCCATTATTTAACCTTAATACTAACGAATTGGGTCCCATTATTTGTGAGTATGGCCTTTGGAGACTCGTATCTGGAGACTAGATTGTGCTAGAGGAATTAATGACCTTGAAAGAAGTAATTGTTGTAAGAGGCTCGACCTTTATCCACTTCGTGAAGTAGTCGACAACAATGATGCAGAACTTGTATTGACCCAGAGTTTTTGGCATAGATCCAATCAGATCGAGATCCCGTAGAGCAAAAGGGATTGGATGTCTCTGTTACAGCCTCTTTGAAAGGTATTCGTTGAACCCTTGAATTTAGTTGGCATTTGTGGCCTTTAGAACCAGTTCGTGTGCATCTTTCTTCATCGTTGGCTGATAATATCCTTGTCGAAGGCATTTATGGGCCAACGCGTCGAACCCAATGTGAGCTCCACATACCAGAGTGTATTTCATCGAGCAGTCGTTTGGATTCTTTGATGTTGAGACATCGTTAAAGTGGTGTGGAGTACCATCGCCGGTAAAGTGACCCGTCCATGACCACATTTTTTATTGCGGTGGTTCTAATCTTCTTTTGTTCCACGAGTTTACCATCAGTTTGGCCCGACTCTAAGTACTTGATTAATGGTTGTCTCTAATCATCCTATGGAGGTCCAACGATGGCATGTATATGATATATCGAGGGTTTTGATAATGTTTCAAGGTGTGAGTTATTTTGCCTTTTGATAGCTTGTCTACCCTCGTATTTTGTTCCCTTAGGATTTTAATGATATTGAGTGTTTCAAACTGTTTCTTGAGTCCTTGACTAAACTCATGTACTTGGACATGTTGAATCTTTGCATTCGAAAGTGCCTGTTATTTAGCCAACGACCAATTATTTTTGTAGCTCGTCATAGGCCAGTTTTGAGGGTCGTTTTGAGACCTAAGATTAGTGCCTCATATTATGCCACGTTGTTGGTGACAGGGAATTGGAAAGCGACCCAAAGGTCAATTTCCATTATGTGCGGTCCTTGTAAGTATACCCCGCCTCCGGGGTGTTCAGTTGCCGAGGCGCCATCTACGGACATGTTCCACTCAAGCGACGTTGGCTCCACTAGTGGTAATCTAGATGGATCATGTTCAAGAGGATAGATTAATAGTTCGGTCATGAAATCGGCCAATGATTGAGCTTTAATGGCCTTTTGTGGCTCAAATTTGATCTCGTTTTCGTTGAGCTCTACACACCTTTTGGCTAGCCTTTCCGGAATGTTATGGTTGTCTTAAGATGTCCTTGATTGGTAGGTTTGTTTCGACCTTGATTGTGTGTGGTTGAAAATAAGGTCGTAGCTTCCTAGTTGCGACAATGAGGGCATAAATTGTCTTCTGCATAGGTGGGTAGTTGCTTTCTACCCCTCGTAGAGTGTGGCTTGCGTAGTATACCGCTCATTGTTTGTCATTTTCTTCCTTGACAAGGACTGATGACATTATTTCGTTTGAAGTTAGACAAGTATATGACCAATTCATTATCCATTTGAGGGCATTTGAGAGTTGACAACTCTTGAAGATGCTTTTTGGTCTCGTCAAAGGCTATATGACATTTCAGTGTCTATTTGAAAGTTTTTTTCATTCGAAGCTATTCGAAGAAATTTTTACATTTATCTTCGAGTTTCGATGTGAATCTACTGAGGGCTACTAATTTTCCCGTCAATTGTTGGATTTCCTTGGTACTGTTTGGGGTTGACATATCGCCGCTTTTCTTCAAGTTGGCGTTGATCCCTCGTTCAAAAATCATGTAGCCAAGAAATTTGTCAGCTCCAACGATGAAGGAACACTTACTATCAAAAGGATTGAAATGTTTCTTCAAGATGTTCAAGACGAGCCTCAAAGCTCATAATTTTGTGATAATATCATCAGTGTATGTTTCGAGGTTGCATTCAATTTGATGTGCGAAAACTTTATTCTTGAGTCTTTGATAAGTGACCTTGCGTATTTTAATATGAAGGGCATTCTGACGTAATAGTAAACATCATTATAAATTAAACACGGTGAAATAACAAAAACAAATATAAGAATTAATTAAGAACGGGAGAGTAAGCACAATGCCGGGAACAAGTCAACAAACAACACGGCAGCTTATTATACGACCACTAGCCTAACTTGTACAACAATATAATACGCTATCATAGATGGGGGAGGGGGCGAATAGTGACAGACAAGTAATGCTCCAATTTCCATTCTTTTTAAGATTATGATACCATGAACTTGTTAGTGGTGGTACCTTTACATAGACAAAATCTAACCAAATTACTCCCAGCGTTTTTACTCATATAAATAAATTCTAGTGATTTTACCAAGATAATAAATAGAAAGAAAAAAAAACTCAGAATGTAGTAGTATTACATAACGTTACATTCCATACAGAGTTGACGATCTGGAAAAACAAAAAAAAAGTAGTTCGTTTCCTCTTTATATGGCGGAAAGTCAAAAGCATCAGTAAAATTAGTAACGTTACATAACCATTCCACCATCAATTGTGAACACCTGCAATGCAATGATGTCTCATCTTTGTTAGTAACTGAAAATGGACTGCACACAAGATGACAATAAGATGACTTTTGTTGCCTTAATGCAATCTGGTACTTCCAGTCTTTGTAATTTCCATGACATTTCAGATTATTGAGCTGTAAAACAACAACTTTTTTCTTGACAATCGGAAAGAAGAGAACACAACCATTGGATTAAGCAAGGAAACTAACTGTCATTTGAATTAAACTACACGAGCAAGGAGTGATGTAAGAAACAACAGAACGAACGATATCACAAGCATTTACCTGTCCAGTGATGTAATTGGCAGCAGGATTGAGGGCCAAAAATTCCACCAGTCCAGCAACTTCCTCTGGCTTGCCATATCTTCCTGCAAGCAGATAATTGATCTCGTTATATGAAACTGAATTAAGATTCGAGATTATATGTACTTCAACTGTAGAGAGACAGCAGATCCAAGTGAAAACCAGGGGAAAGAACAGGTAAATAAATCTCCAATGAAACAGCCAAATGCTGTTGAAGATCATATGTTTCATTCCACAAACCCTTCCCCAAAGTACAAAATCTAAGTACAAGAAAAATAGTGAAAAAAGAAAATTACAAGAGAAAAAAACTGCAAAATCAATGAGAAAGCAAATGAAAAAATAACTCAGTTTTACCCCTTCATTTATATGGGTATCATTACTCACCCAAGGGAATTGTTCCCAGTATCTTTTTTTCAATGTCTTCAGAAAGCTTTGCAGTCATATCAGATGAAATAAACCCTGGGGCAACTGCATTCACCTGGAAGTATGTATGGTTTTGTCAGAATGAGTAATTGGGACTTGAGGCATTAGATGATTAATTCCTCTGTATTACTCCATTTGTTGCCTGAACCAGAACTACAAGCCCAATTAACATGATACAGAATTCAAGCTTCAACTTCGTATTCCCAAAAACCCTTTTTCCATTCCCTTGTGCCAAAGCAATAGCAGAAGAAAAACAATGTTCTCACAGCCTTTCAACTTAAGGCAAAATGGACACAACAAACTAAAAGTGGCTGTGCATGGCCTGACTGTATTTCACTATATTGTAGAGCATAATCAATTGGATACTCACATTAATGTTTCTGCTGGCATATTCCCTGGCAACAGTTTTCGTGAAGCCAATAACCCCTGCTTTTGCTGCGCTGTAGTTGGCTTGGCCAGTATTGCCAACCAAACCAACAACTGAAGCTATATTGATAATCTTGCCCTAAAATTAATAAATAGAGAAATGCTTCAGATTCCAAAAGGAAGGGGGGTGATGGAAGGCTGGGACGAAGGGTGAGGAGGAGCCAATAAGTCCGTTCCATCAAAAAGGCTCTCTTTGATTAAGGAAATGAAGAAATTGCAATGGCATATGAAGAGTTAGCCAAAAAAATTGGGGAATTTATTTTTATGATTGAGGGTGTGCTACAGTTTTAGCTTAGATTTGGGGTTGATTTGTGAGGTGTTATCTACTATGGTGGTTCATGGATTTGGGTAAAACCTTTTGTTTAGGTGTTCTTCCCAAAATTCTCTATTGAGGTAAACATGTATCCTTTTAAGGGTTTTTTAATAAAAAACTTATATTGCCTTGTAATTTAATATGTGCAGGATTGAGATGAACAAGCCAACATACCTTTTTCTTTTTCATCATTATTTTAGCCGCTGCCTGCAAAAGGTAAACTGGATGTCATTTACAAGTCCTCTGCACCCATTACTTTAATAACCCGGATCTGAAGTATATTCACCTGTGTGCATAGGAAAACACCAGTAAGATTAAGATCAATAACCTCCTGCCACTGAGATTTCTTCATTCTCATCAACAAAGTATCCCGGGTAATTCCTGAAACCAAGGAGTTAGGCCATTAAACCAGAACACAACCCTAATAAATTAAGTCATATGTTTGCGTTCGAGTAAAGCCCATTTTTAGTTTCTTAACTATTAAACGTATCCTATTTTAATCCTCTTTTAAGAATTCGTCATATTGTGATCCTAAAATTGTGTTTTTTGTCATGTTTTAGTCCTTCCATCTGTTTGACCGTCAAGTTGACTGTTAAATTATATTATTTTTACGTAAATACCACTAACAATACATTCTAATTACACATTTAATAAATGTATGACCACTAAACTTTTAATAAATATACATATAAAGTCCCTAGTGTTTCACTCCCTCTTAATAAATCACTAAAATTGTTCAATGAATCAAACCACACTTCTCTCTCTCTCACTCTATCAATGAACATGTTCAATTTCTGGGTTTTTCATCTTCAAATACATTAATAGCCTCTAGATGACTTGGAATCACCAAAATTGTTCTTAAATTTGTTCTTGAAATTTTCCCAAACCCTCAGCCCCAAATTTTAAAAAATCCTCAATTGCTCTGCTTTGATCTTTGATCTGATCCCCAAATTTCTCAAACACCAATCTGCCTCTAAGGTCAGATACGTTCCAAAAACTGATATGTTTCACCCGATCTTTTGTTCGTGCTGCTGCCCTTTGCATCTCGGAGATCGCATTCGGCCATACCTTGTCGATTACGGTCGCCTCCGATCTCTCGCACTTCTCGTTGTCTACATCCAGATCAGAACTCGAAACCAAGAACGAGAACTAATCATAAAACGATTCCGAGGAACGTAGCTTGGCCTCCCCTAACAAAATGCAAAGTTAAGATTTTTCTAGAATCGAATTTGTTCAGTCAATCTAAAATCTGAGTTAGCGATTTGTGTTTGATCTTTGTTGGGTAAGAAAAAAATGGGTATTTTTTTTTTGTGGTGCAAGGTTTATCGGAGCAAATCTGGAGGGTTCTGCTCTGAGCTACAGACTCATGTTTGAGCGTCGAAGTATGGTGAGGGTGAGGTCAGATCTGGGTGGCAGACTTGTGGATCTAGGATTCTAGGCTGGAGACAGTAGCGATGCACTGATGCCAGATCTCGGCAAAGGTCGAGGAGCTTCGAGCCTAAACGCGCACGCCGACGTCGTCACCGGACTCGCCGTCAACATTCAAGCTTGGATCTCGGCGAAGGACGGAGCTTCGATCCAAGCTTTAATTTTGTTTTTCTCTTAATAATAACAGAATTGAAAAATAAAATAGTGTGAAAATTATTGATTTTTTTTTAGTTTGTTTTTGTTTTTGTTAATAATAACAAAAGTGAAAAAAAAAACCCAGTGCCAAAATGTGATAAGTATTGGGGTTAAGAAAAATATTGGGATAAAATTGATAGAATTCTATAAACTTAGGGAGTGAGTGCTAAATAAAGAAAGAGTATTTTTATCATTTTACTAAATTAACAGAATAATTGACAGAAGGACTAAAACAGGACAAAAAAACATAACTTTAGGATCACAATAAGACGAATTCTTAAAAAATGACTAAAATAGGACACACTTAATAGTTAATGGATTAAAAATGGACTTTACTATAAAGTTTTCTAAGAAATTTTGAATGAAGAAAATATATAGAAATCATGCATATTTAAAAAAGCCAAGAAGAGGACTAAATCAGCATGATGAACTTTCATTTTTTCCGCATTCTGGTTCCAGAACAACCTGTAAGACTAACTTTTTCATGCACAAGGAATGAAACAACATCCTTCACAAACATATAGAAACATTCACGACAAGTGTTTGGCATAAGTGTCGACTTGTGCCGTTGCTTGGAATGGCTGCATAGAAGAGAGTTTGGAAATGGAACAACGCAGGACTCGGAATGATCAAGACTACATGCCGCCAACGTAGTATGTGTTGCAAGTCTAGCAATGGTCTTAAACACATCAGCTCCTACAGTAATCCAATCTAAATCAGTTCAGTATGAAGACTTGAGTGTTTTCCATATGGTAAAGAAAAAAATGAAGTGCTTTAATGAGTGAAGGTCAATACCTAATTGTTTCCCATTACTTAGAAGCTTTAAGTTGAGCTTGACAAGAGATTGGATCTCCTTTTTGGCAGCATCTTCTCTCTTGGGGTTGCCTTTGGCACAAGTATAATTTAACCCAATTTTTTCAGCTGCCAGATCAATACTCGAAGACAAACTTGCAACCAGACCTGCTTCAGCATCAGATGTACAAACAGAGCCTTCATAACGACGCAAGCTATCTGAACCAAAAGATTTGTTCGGGTTATTTTTCATACTACATGATGATGCCCAACCATTATAGTTTAGTCCCGGTCTAATGCTGTCCATGAAATTGGCATCAGTTGAAAATTTCACAGCCTTAGTTGACGATGATTCACAGAATTCAAAGGATCTTGCAGCTAAAACTGTGGAAGTTGAACCTACATCTACTGCCCCTTTCCGCTTCTCCAGATTCAGAGTTTCATTACGGTGATGGTCATGGTCCTTCATTTTACCCATGTTTGCCCTGTTGCTTGACTCGCACACCTGACGAGTTGCAATTCTGAAACCACTCCCATTATCTGTTGTTTTCTTCACATAATTATTCTTGTGATGGGGGTAGGTTTGAACGGTAATGCTGTTTGTTCTAGGATTTTGCTGAATTGACTTGGCAAGATCCATCATTTTCCATGCCTTACTAATATTGCAAAAACCATCGTTGGATGTGTTGTCACACAAACCAAGAGCACCAGCTGTTGATTGCTGAAGTCCAGAAGATGAAGTTTGCAGGTCATCTGATGCAGCATGAAATCCAGATATCACTTTCCTCCGTTTATTATATTCACAGCCACGTATGGTTGAACAAGAGGAAAAGCTCAAAGACCCATTTCGCAGAGCATCCCAATTCTCACGTATTGCTTGTAAGCGACTCTGCACATCCCGACGCACACGCATTGTTCTTGCAGCTGATAGAGATGGTTGACCAACAACCCGCTCACATCTCGTTTCAAAGCTAGTAGCTTGATTTGTGCTATTGCATCCGTTTCCAGGCACTGCAGAAGACATCAATGGGGATTGAAGCAAGGATATATTTCTATTACAACCTGCACGCAGTGAGAACCGGAGTTTTGACGCCGACACAATCTCAAGTATGTCAACATTCCCATCTGGCTCAGGATCCACACTAGCGTTTTCTTCCTCCGAGTCAGCATCAACTTCAGTTCGCTTGTGTTCATCTCTTGAGACAGAACAATCAGAACAAAACCAATCACCCTCCGGTACAGTTCTCCCCAATCCAACACAGAACGTGTGAGCAGCAGAATCACAGAGATCACAAAGAAGAAGGAAGTAATCATCCCCCGTGCCATGGCACACACTACACCCAACATCCCCATACGGATCATTGCTCCTACTGGTAGTTGCATTCCCAGAGTGAAGGTAAACCTGATCAAGATGATTCAATTTATCAAAATTACCATCACTTCAGGTTATAGGCAACATCAATCTGATCCCCCCAAAGCCACCAAATGGCAAATTATACCAAAATTTCCAGCTATAACTAAGCACAACACGTATGCCTTGAAAAGGAAAAAGTGAATCAGAAACAGATAGAGAATAACGAAAAGATGAGCGCAATCGCGAGAAAGGAATTGAACCTGATCGCGGTGGGGGACTTTGAGGGTTCGCTCGGAGGGGAAGAGTGGGGGTTTCGGGGGGCGACAGATGGTGGAGAAGCGTCTCTTGCAAAGGGGACAGCGAGACTCAACCTTGGCCCATTCAAGGATGCATACGTAGCAGAAGAAGTGGTGGCAGCAATCGATTACGCCTCTGATGGTGGCTCCGCCGCCCTCCGACAAGCAAATCCCGCAGCTGCCGTGAATGATTGATGGTCCTGTTTCTTCGCCATGCATCTCCATCGAGGTCGGTTGTTAACTTCACGAGCTCGACCAGATGCAAATTTCCATATCGACCAAGGGACGATGCGAAACGAAAGAGAAGAACCAATCCAAAACGAAGGCGAATTCAATTGGGGGTTCGTTTTCTGGGGTCTTTTCTATTAGTCCTTGGACTTTGAAAGTCATTCATATCGGTCATTCAACTTTGCAACTTCTCACAAATCAATAGTAGTAGAGTAGTAATTTTTATTGTTTTTTGAACGGTAAAGAGATTAGTAGTATTTTATTAGTTAGAAGATAAATGATACTCGTACTACTTATATAAGCTGATCAGATTAAGGAATAGTAAAAGTAAAAACAACCACAAATAAGAAATTGAGGGGATAACTAGCAACTAGCACAAATATCAACTTATTTTTTTATTTTAAAATTGATCTAAAATGATCTTTTATTCCCGTCCCGTCCCGCCCACTCAATCAGAGCTTCTAAATCCTTGTGAGACCTCCCTCCTGGGAGGGTAGCAGCCAGAGCCGCATCTCTGAGTTTCTTGGCTCGAACCCTTTCCGGCTTCTCATTCACTGATTCCTTTAAAATCCCAGCCAACTCACCCGATTCCGGAACCTTCACGTTCGACTCACCAACCGGAATCCCAACACCGACCTCCTCAACCACCAACTTAGCGTTGAAGAACTGATCAACCCCCATCGGCCACGTCAGCAGCACCACTCCCGCCGCCACCCCTTCCACCGTCGAGTTCCACCCGCAGTGAGTCAGGAACGCGCCCACGGCTCGGTGTCTCAGGATCATCACCTGCGGGGCCCACCCCCTTATCACCACCCCACGATCGCCTTTCAACCTCCCATCTTTGTCTCCCTGTCCCTGCTCCCCGACGCACCAGATGAAGTGGACTCCGCTATCCACTAAGGCCGTTCCTAGAGTATCCATCTGCTCACGTGTCACCACGTGACGGCTCCCGAAGCACACGTACACGACCGACTCCTCCTCACGTGCGTTCAGCCATGAAGAAAGGATGCCGTCCCTGGAGCTGGGCCCGCCGCGGGCTTCCACATCAGTTGGTACCACCGGCCCAACGGCCCAGACCCGGGAGTGGCCCGACACTTTCTTCAGGTACTCTATGTACGCATGCTACAGCTGGTGGAAGGAGTTGAAAACCACGCCGTCACTGCCCAGGTTCGCCAGCCAGTTGCCGATGTATAATTCCCTAATTGCCTCCCCTTCTTTGCAATCTCTGTAAACCCCCATGATATGAGACCAAGGGTATTTCGGACAATTCGGGAGATCTGGAACTGACAGCGTATCCGGCGAGTCGCTGATTCTCGTCGGCGGGTTCCGAGCAAGTGAAATGTTGAGGGAGTAAGCGCAAGCGCCTAAAGCCGAGAATACGACACGCGGGATGCCCACCTCCGCCGCCAGATCCTTGGTCCAGCCCAAAAAGAAATCGGAGACAATGGCGACCGGCGGCGAAGATTGAGACCGGAGCCACTGGAGAAGCGCGCCGTAGTGAAGCTCACGGAATCGTGTCATGATAAAGAGGGGGCGTGGCAGGGGCGGGTTGGTCGGAGGAGGCCCCGGCGGCGGGAGGACGACGGAGTGGACTGAGGACTCATGGCGGGACACGAGCGGTTCGAGGAGATGAGAGCGGTCCGCAGTTATAGCTACGGTGACGGCGAGGCCGCGGTTGAGGAAGTGAAGAGCGAGATCGAGAAGGGGAATGATGTGGCCGGAATCTGGGTAAGGGTAGAGAAGGATGCTGGGGCCGTCGGCAGCCATGGACGGTGGCGAAGAAAACAATTTGGTTTCAGATGAGATCTGGGTGGGTGCTGTTATCTTTTTGTTAGGATCCTGGTGTGATATCGGGGACCGGTGAAGTAAATGATTGGTTGTTGAGCATCTCTAACCGCTTGCAAAAAAATTCTTTAAAAATTTGAGGAACATATTCTCTCAAATATTTTTGATCCAATTTAAAGAGCTTTTTCATTTTATAGGATCTTACATTTGTGATCCTGATAATTTTAGAATTACTATATCTAATGTTAATGTTTATGATCTTGTAAATATGAAGTATTGATGAACTTTAAATCTTCAGATGTCCGTTCAGCAGCCGTTGTCGGGAGTGCCGAGCGGAGAAAGGGTCGGGTCACTTGTAGTATCCTTTGGGTCTGAAACATTTGGTTTCTCACAGACGGCGTCAATGTTAAGGTGATCCCTAACATAACGAGAATTCACAAAGTTAAGGTACGAGGAATATACCTTGCACCATATCGGACTTCTCGGATTCTGGTTCTCGGTTCTTCTGTCTCGTCCTGAATTCTGCCGAAAGTCCACAAATCCGTCAGTCCTTGGGAATATTGGTTGTCGGGTTTAGAG
>JBBYHH010052050.1:0-15886 GCA_038382905.1 Daphne laureola
GCAAACCCTTCTCTGAGGCTGCGTGTTACTGTTGATGTCTGGAAGCCTTTGAGAAAGGTTCTTAAGGTGGATACAGATGGTGAAGATCATATCTACCTTCTTGCTTACGAGCATCTAGCTGATTTTTGCTTTATCTATAGCATGGTTAATCATGTTGCTAGAGATTTCTTCTCTCTTGCTGCTATTGTAGGCAAAAAGCCACAATATGGGGATAGAATGCGCCATCGAGGGGCTAGCGTAGGGGAGTAGGGTCGCGGTAGGGATCGCCGGTGTGGATGACCGTTGACTTAGTCAGGGCAATTGCTGGTGAACCAAGAGTGGAGGATGTTTTGGAAGATCCTGTTGTTCCGATTCAACTGGTGGAGGTGGTCTCTTCTGCTTTGATCATAGTTCCTTCACCGGTTGCTCCGTGTGTTGCTCCTGAGCAATATGTTATGGCACTTCCTGTTAGTGATCTTCCTTATGCTCCGGGTGAAGGATTTTCTATGAGGGAGCGCATGAGTGGTCAATATGGTTTGGAGTTGGTTAAGCACCATGTACCGGTGTTAGGCACTGGGACGGTTAGCAGGGCCAAGAAGAAGGAACACATCTCTCAGGTGATGATGGAAGCCATAGAGCAGGACCTGCTTCTGTTGGGGGACTCCCATCAGGCATGCGATCCTTGATGGCCTACTGGTTCTTTATTTCGGGTGTGAGGGCCACCGCGCTTAGCCTTAGCTTTATAACTGCTTATTTTCTTCTATGTTATGGACCCTCTTTTGTCATTATGTTTCTTTATTTTCTGTAGTTTGTGACTAGTGTGGTAGATTAGTTGTTACTCTGGTGCAGGTCTGGTCAACTTATCTCCCATTAGTGCATTATTGTGATGCGCCAATACTATTTTGCTCCTTGGGAGCTATCAGGATAAGATCAGATAAACCAAGACTTTTAGGAAAATGGATAGTTTAAGACCATTTATGTAAGGATCAGATCAGATAAACCAGATGACATGCCAAACTGCTACCTTATTGATGCTTAGGATGTCATATCTGACCAATTAGATTTGAATATTTTAAGAAAAGGTCTACAGAAAAACCCAACTTTACATCAAATAATCAATTATAACACCCAAACAGTAATGTCATTAGATATACATATAATGTAGAAAACGTTCGATCAACATGTTCATCTAGCTGAGTAAACAGATTAATATGCAGATAACCCTCATCAACGTGTTGATCAACACACAATATATATAATCAAACTAGTTTAAGCAAGTTATAGGTTAAGCTAATCAACCAATGCATTTGTGCAATATCCCAACAATCTTTGAAGAAAAAGATAAGCAAATATCCAAATTATTACAACCCTTAAAGCTAAAAGAAGTACTCCATCCGTCCCTTATTAATTGCATTTCTTTAACTTTTAATATTGTTTTTGACTCAAATTTTCACAAAGAAGAATCTATTAAAATATTTTGAAAAATATATATTTTGAAACTTTAAAAATTCTTCTATATATACATATTTTTTAAAGAATTTTCTAACAGTTTATTCTTTGAGAAACTTTGAATCAAAGACAATGTTAAAATTCAAAGAAGTGCAACTAATAAGGGACGGATGGGGTAATAAATAGAACTGGGTTCAAGAATTGGAGGTTGAGACTGACTGGCTTGGTGGTGACCTTTCCTTAGATTTTGTTGCCTGGGAGTCTTTTTCATGTTCAGATGACTCAAGCTCAGATTCTTGTTCTGGTCTTCCTCTTTCTGCCACGGTTATGGTTGACTGGACTGTTGCAGTATACTAGAAGGAATCCTTGTCGAGACACCATCTACCTTTTGAAAACTACCCTTCTTCAGTCTTTCTAAAGGTAAGAATGCATCACACCCAAAGCCCCTTGACCTATCTCCCTTATAAGGGATGCCAACTTGAGATACTAGGTTTGAAATTAGGTCTAAGTAAGGTAGATTCTTTATTTTCTTCTTGACTGTTGTAGGTGTTCCCATGTGTTCACACACCTTTTATGTGAAGTCTATTTTCATATCATGAATTATCACGACATGAGAGTCAAGTCCCTCCATGTTACATTTTGTGTGCATTTATTGGGAAGCAGCATAAAAGTGATAATCCACTCAGCATCCCATGTGCCTTTCTTGGGAAGCTGCACAAAAGTGGTAATCCACTCAGCATCCTATGGCTAAGATCAGAGGGAAAATGCATTATGAGTCCTATAGATTTCGTAGATTTAACAAGTGAGTCCTAAAATTTTTCAAGTTAACAATAAAGTCCTCAATGTTATAAGTTATAGCTAAAAATAGTCCTAAACTAACTTTTTTGTTCACGTGGTTGATTCGTGGCGTTGACGTCGTTTATTTTGTACAGATGGACAACAACACACTTCAAAAACCTATAGGATTTATATGTTAACTCAAAAACCTTTAGGACTAAAAAAAAACTCAAAACAACTAATAAACTCAGTTAGGCATTTCATCGAACAACTGATATGCACAAAACATCCATTCGTTCCATTCATTCCAAAAGCTTAATAAGAGCATCCATTCATTCTAGAAGCTTAATAACTGTGTAAAGATGGGCATATCCTAACTCAAATGGCAACTGAAGGCAGACTATGCTTAAAATGATGATTGAATCATTTATAAATCTCATCAGATAACTGAGCCACTCATGCATTTGAAATGCCTCTTTATGTTTTTGAAATGCTTCTTTCCTTCTCTCAATCGCCATGTTTCTAAAAAAATCTGGAGGACACTGTATCTGTGAGGAACTCTTCTCCATGCCCAGAAGTTTGTAGTCCTGGACTATGCCTTCTGAACAATTTATCTGTCATCTGCATCATTGGTGTAGCCACAAAAAGACATACGAGATCAAGAAAAATGGAAAGATTAAAATAAAATAGTAGTTTAGCATCATTTATGAATTAAATAAAGCCAAGCTTATGTTTTGATTGCTTTATTTACCTAGCTAATACAATAGAATTTTTTTGTTTCCAAAACTAAAAGAATAACACAGCCCATAATATGATGCTTATGAAGAATCTTGGAATTACTTTCAATTCTAGTGATTTGGAAGAAAAAAAAAACATTCTATGGAGATCAGTCCTTAGAAATAAAGATGAACGTAAGGCAGAAACCAGATACAAACAACACTGAAGTGTTAGAAGTGACAAATGCTAAACATAAAGAGGTTTATGTATATGTAATTGTTGTTTTGTGTTTTTTTATTGACTAGAAGTTGATGTAATTGATGTAATGTGCTCTTATTAAGCTTCTGGAATGAATGGATGCTCTTATTAAGCTTCTGGAATGAATGAAACAAATGGATGTTTGGTGCATATCAGTTGTTCGATGAAATGCCTGAATGAGTTTATTGGTTGTTTTGAGTTTTTTTTTTAGTCCTAAAGGTTTTCGAGTTAACATATAACTCCTGTAGGTTTTTGAAGTGTGTTGTTGTCCATCTGTACAAAATAAACGACGTTAACGCCATGAATCAGCCACGTGATAAAAAAAGATAGTTTAGGTCTCTTTTGAGGTACGTTTTATAACATTAAGGATTTTATTGTTAACTCGAAAAATTTTAGGACTCACTCGCTAAATCTACAAAACCTATAGGACTCATAGTGCATTTCCCCCCTAAGATTAGTGAAGAGTCCTAGTGAGTATTGACCTAGAAAGGGTAGGTTTTGCTTGGCAATCTCTAGGAAAAAGTACCTATAAGCATTTCTAGGAAATTCTCTATCCTTCTCTTGATCATCAGATGAAATAACACCTATTGAAGCAGTTGCATGAGCCTTACTAAACAGAATTGCTCTACCATTAACACTGGATGTGATCATTGCATCCATCCTTCCTTTCCCTTTGCCTACCTCAAGATTTGAATAAAATCTTCAACTAAATGAGGGTATCCATCCATCGCAAACTCAAGAAACTCAAACAACCTATATTATTCTAACTAGTCTACTAAATCAGTTAAGCTAAATTTGAGCAATTCTTATTTATCAACGTGTTGATAAAGACCACTAAAGTGTGAAAAATCAAATTTTACCTCTTGTTTTGGCTTAGTTGGAGTAGGAGTTCTCTGAATTCTTTGAGTAGGTCTTAACCTCACTTTGGGAACAATATGAGATTTTTCCTTCTTTTTCAATGCCTTAATCTCTTCAGCAAAGGCCTTTTTCTTGCCTTTCTCCTCATCATTGAATCTAACCTTCTTGTTCTTGTCAACTCTGTCCTTCTTTTATTCTATTTTCCTCTTCTCAACTTTAGAGTGATATTTGTCAAAGTCTCATCCTCTGTGGAAGTTACAGAAACAGGAGACTGTTTTTGACAACAACTTCTTCTTCTTCCTTGATAAGGACTGAGGGGTCCTCTCCATTTTCTGTAGCACCTTGTATGCTATGGACCCAATAATGTCCATTGTTCCCTCTAACTGTGTTTGCCTAGGAGGAGTTTGAAGGGATGTCTGGATCCTAGTTCTTCTCCTAAGTGGGGTAAAAGATAGTGGTCTTTTTGTAGGCGAGGAGGATGGAAGAATTTGAACATCAGGTTGTTCTTTGATAAAAGAAGAAGGAAGAGTAAGATGGAAACCTTTGAGTAATATGTGGAGAGAGGTTTCTTGAGCAGGAGTCATCTCTGTAGGTCCTTCAACCATAGATTTGTCTACTACAGGGATACGAGGATTGAACACAAACTACTTTGGTGGTTGAATAGGTTCAGTAGTTTGAACTAGAGGTTCAGAGGTTGGAAGATCAACTCGTGGATACTCAATCAACAGTTGCTCATCTGTCTCACCTTGGGACTATCTTGCCTTGGTGTCTCCTACACTTGATTTTAATCTTCTTGGCCTTATTGTTGTTTTGGAGGCGAGTGAGGAAGAGTATTCAAATGTTGGATGTCCTCATGTTTCATATTTTGATTACCATGATATGTCGTATGGTCATCATTGTTTCTTAAGGAACTTAATGCCCATAAGGGGACAATTATGTCATTTTATTATAATTAGATGGTGAGCATCAAATGTATACTATTGATCATCGTTATAGGTTACACGTGCATCTTTTTTTTTAGGGTGGTAATGTATCTAGATCATAGTTGTAGTCGACGAGTTTAAGAATCCGAAAAAATGGAAAGAAAGCGTCTCTTTTGGATTAAGATAATTTTTCAGCAATTCTAAAGTCGATTTGGATGCTAGAATCACAAAATGAAAGGGGAGAGTATAAATCACGTTAGGGCCGACCCTGAGATTTCTAGGACTCGAAGTGAAAAGAATAATTGGGGACCCCTGTCAAAATTATATTTACATAATATTTTATTTTATAAATATGTATGTCGCAACATAGTAATAAAACTTTCAATAATAATAAAATGCTATAATGTTTGAAACAAAAATATGAAAATTATAAATATTAGTACTTGTTACTTAAAAACTGTCATTCTTGCATTCTTGGAAGCAAAAATGTCAATTAAGTATGACCACTCAAGTTTGTTTTTTTTTGTTTTTTGGTAAAAATGAGTTCTCACTCTTGTTTTTTTTTTGTTAATTACAATATAAAGGCTGAAAGTTTATATAAATTTGTTTACATAACTTATATTTAAGAACTCGCGCAGGTCGGGTATCTTAATATTTAAAATTGGGGACCTCTCAAAATGAGGGATCCTATGTGCCAGCCTTGTCGGACTGCCCCTAAAGTCGGTCCTGAATCATGCATCCCTAAAAGCTCAGAGACGTGGTAAGGAAGGTCATGATTAGTTTCCTTTTTCCCTTATATGCAATTAAAGTAAGGTAGGAGTAGACACATCTACTCTTTTTATAAAAAACTCAAGTAATAGGTATCAAATATATAAGGATATATGATATGCATAGCAACTTGGATGATTGTGGTCGACTCTCTGAATTGCCATGAAATTAAATTTTGTCTATATTCGAAGTTATAAAATGCATATTCTTCGAGGTTGTTGCATTCTCCAGAATGATACATTTCAGATGTACAAGCTACTACACAATTCTCACTACTCACCTCATATAAGCAGGATCCAGTACTAAAGGTTGAACTTGAATTGGCTCGCATGTCGTTAGCGGCACGACTTGGCAATGGGAAAGGGAAACACTTACATTTCCCATATAATCCCTTTAAAATGCCATACATTTTGTTGCATTCTCCCAAGCTTGGATACTCTTTGTTACAATTATAGTTGCATAGAGCATCATGCAGCCCATCGAAGCATGGTCCAAGATGATACAAGCTTTTCTTCAATAGACGTGTCTGGCTCATCTTCTGAATTTACTTGTTGAATCCCTACAAATTGACAAGATATAAATAATTAATCTTTTTTTAAAATGAAACACTAAATTAAACCACCCAAATTCATGAAGTAGCTATTTATGGTTTGAAGCAAGCACCCAAAGCTTGGTTTAGAAGGATAGAGGGACACTTTGCAAGGGAATGTTTTCATAAATGTGGAAGTGAACATACACTATTTAGCAAGAAAACAAGGGAATTAAGGTAAAAATATGACTGTGAGTGTATATGTTGATGATATATAGTGGGAATGATGATTCAATGATGAGAGATTTTAGAATGTCAATGGAGAGAGAATTTGACATGACAAATCTTGGAAGGATGAGGTATTTCTTGGGGATAGAAGTAATTCAGAGTCTAGAAGGTATTTCCATTTATCAGAAGAAACATGTTCTTGATGTATTGAAAAGGTTCAACATGGAAGATAACAAACCTGTGCAAGCACCTATTGTGCCCGGGACTCGTGTGGATAGAGATGAAGAAGGTATTGTTATAGATGAAACTCATTTTAAACAAATAGTGGGAAGCCTTATGTATCTCACTGGAACTCGGCCAGATATCATGTTTGCAATGTGTTTAATTAGCAGGTACATGTCCAAACCTACTCTTCTTCATCTTCAGATTACCAAAAGGATTTTAAGATGCCTTAAAGGCACTACAAGTATGGGAATACAATATAAGAGGAGTAGTGAAGATGGTTTGCAAGTATTTTCAGATAGTGACTATGTAGGGGACACAAATGACAGGAAATGTACAAGTGGATACTTGTTCTTACTTGTTTCTGGGGCAGTGGCTTGGACCTCCAGAAAACAGCCCATTGTGACACTCTCAACAACTGAGGCAGAGTTCATTGATGCTGCAATGTGTGCATGTCAGGTTATCTGGATGAAAAGGATCTTGAAGAAGCTAGGGCAATAAGAGGTTGGTTGTGTATGCATCAAGGTTGACAATAGCTCAACTTTGAAGCTATCAAAAAACCCTGTGATGCATGGGAGGAGCAAACATATAGATGGTCGCTATCATTTTCTCAAAACCCTAACTACAGAAGGGAAGATAGAACTGGAATACTGTAGGAGTGAGGATCAAGTGGCAAATATCATGACCAAGGCTATCAAGAATGAAGCTTTTCTCAAAATGCGATCTATGATGGGTGTTGTACAGATCAATGGGTAAACTAACTGTAAACTACAGTTAGTTTAAGGGAATGAAATGTTAGGAATGTTTATTTAAGTTATATTTATTTTTAATTGTCGATTACTTATGCTACAAGTTAGACAATAGCCCTTAAGGCTTTAGGACTCAAGTGTTAGGATCAATTAAGACTTTCATTCAGCTTAAACTTTAGTTTCTTAGTAGGACTCTATTTTGTACTCTATATATTCATTCCTTCTCATAACGAAGCAGTAGTTGGCGGCCTGGGCTTGGTGTTATTGTTTAAACCCTAACCTAACAATAATTGTCTAGATCTTTCACCGACACTTAGTATGTGCCATAATAATAATCATATAAAGGCACGTAATATGTGTCATTTAATATGTATGTCATTAAATGACATTTTATTTGTAATGTACCTTTCATAATTAGATAATTTAAATTATACACCTAACAAAAAGTGCATCGTATGCTTTATCAAAAAAGAAGTGCATCCTGTGTAAATGGAGGGAGACTGGAGGAGGGACAGAACCGACAAGTCATTCGAGACAATCTGAATCCACCATCGGCTACCTAGTTCTCGTTTCAAGAAAAGAATACAGTTTGCACTTTGCAATGTATTTTTGTCACCTTTTCCCCCTAATATTGGAATATTTTGAGCCGTCCAGTGATACATACGTCTTGGTTCTTCAGAAATCCTTGCTAAAATTAAAATTAAAAAAAAATACATTATTCTGTATGTTATTCATCTTATGTACACATATCCATATACGTATTTACAGATTCATCCGGCTGTAGTTCTTAAGTTTGTGAACCATAGGTGAATGACAATTAAAGAAATCGTATTTGAAACAAAGTAGGAAATAAACTGAATTGACATAATAGAAAAGCTACTCTTTCTATCCTTAAAAAAAAAAAATGATGGGTTTATTTTTCGATGTTGCAAAAGACTCAAAATATTATGAGAAAGAAATCACCAAAAAACTTTGTAAAAAAATATACTCCTTAGAAACTATAAACATTAATCTATAATTTACATTTAAAATATTTAACTTTACAAATTAAAGTGTTAACGAAATAAAATTATAAATTAAATTCTAAAAGCGAAACTTATCATTTATTTAAGAACAGAAGTAATAATATTTTTGTGCATAATGTTTTAAAGAGATTATACATGTATTTTTGTCCATAATATTTTTGTGCATAATGTTTCAATGTTCATAGTTCATCCCTATCCTTGAGTTGACCCATTTTGCCTGCTTTCTAACTGCCAGGACTTGAAGGTCCTTGAGTCCTTCCACCTTCGTGCATTGTGGGTTGTTAGTTCCAGTGATTGCCTTGTAGGTTCTCTTATTTTGTTGTTTCCCTTAGGCAAAAGATAAATTTTATATGCATCAGCCGCGAAAATTTTGTTTCATCCGTAACTCTTTAATGGAAACAAATTTTTTTGGAATATTAATGGAAACAATTGTTTGCGTTTAAATATTTTTATAATAAATATATTTAACACTTTTAACTATAAAGAGATAATGGTGGAAAAAAACATTTCCACTCATAATGCATAGAAAATTTATCTTCATCAAGTATATCAATTTACCATTCTCAAAAAAGAAAAAAGTTACTGCATATACCAAAACATAAGCCATATTTTCTAGATTTTGGTGACACCAAACACAGCTAATTTAGTAAAAAACGGAAACATTATATATGTTCTTGTCACACAAACAAAAAAAACAGCAACGATTTGAAAATTGGAAGGAAAAATGTGAGTGAAAAAGTTTTCGAAATCGATAAAAATTTAAACATAGGCAAAATATCTAGATGAATGTGCCATAAGTTAACAAATGTAGACTAGGAATATGGTAAAATATACTACTACTAATGCATCTATCCCACAATCATCTGTTTTTTTTTAATAATTATGTTTCTTTTTCAGTATCTAATATATTTTTTTTTTCTAATATTTTAATATATAAAGTGAAATAACTTATATACATAAGATAAATCAATGTGTCTGATTTGTAAAAAATATTTTTTTCAATTTTTTTAGTAAATTCTTTCTATAATAAAAAATTGAGTCAAACAAAAATTCAAAAATTAAACGGTAGAATTAAACTGGGATGGAGGGAGTGCTTCTTTTTCTTTGAATAATTAGACTTTTTAAGTCTAATAATTTATAGTTAAATGATAATTGAACATTTCCGGTATACATTTGTAAAGAATGTTTTCTAAATATCTTTTATCAAACGAAAATTAGAAAGAAAAACGTGCCGTAGTGAAAAACAAATACTTTGCAATCATTTCCAGCAATTAACTGATCTTGAGTAGCTTAACAATTTCCAAAAATCTTAAGTTTACCTTTTTAACTTTCAAAAAATATAAAAAAAAATTGTTGGGATAACTAATTAAGCCATTTCAAGAAAAATACCTACAAAGGCAAAGAGGTGTAAGGGACCCACATACTTTGAGAAAACTGTCAAACAATTGGCTTAATTGTTCTCTTGCACTTCTTCTGTGTCGTGTTTCTCCTCATAAGAGATTATTTAATTGCCTCGCTAGTGGGTGTCGATCTCCCTTCAAGAGTACTTTGAGAAAATGGCAAATAGATTTTCCAAGTTTCTGTTCATCTCTCTACTTTTGCTCCAGCTCATAGGTTCAGGTGATTAATTTTCTATTGTGACCTTTCATCAATTTGCCATCTCCAGATCTAATCTCACTTATAAAAACTCTATTGCTTTAGCTCATCTAATTTTTCTGTACTTACACATTTGAGGTTTTCTTGAATTTGGATGTTCCTTTTCTCTCATTGTTAATGCATGATGAATCATTTCCGGTGGATGTTTGGCTACTTAATGAATTTGGGTGGTTTAGTTTAATGTTTCATTTAAAAAAAAAAAAATTAATTATTATTTATGTCGTGTCAATTTGTAGGAATTCAACAAGTAAATTTAGAAGATGAGCCAGACACGTCTCTTGAAGAATTCGATATCCAACAAAGCTCATATCATCTTGGACCATGCCTCAATGGGGTGCATGATGCTCTATGCAACTATAATTGTAACCAGGAGTATCCAAGCTTGGGAGAATGCAGCAAATTGTATGACGTTTTAAAGGAATTAGATAAGAAATGTAAGTGTTTCTCTTTCCCATTGCCAAGTCGTGCCGCTGACGATAAGCAAGTAAATCAAGTTCAACCTTTACTGGATCCTGTTCATATCTGATCATGAGTGTGAGTTGTGAAGTAACTTGTAAATCTGAAATGTTTCATTCTGGAGAATGCAACAACCTCGAAGAATGTGTATGTTATAACTTCGAGAGTAGACACAATTGAATTTCATGACAATTCAAAGAGTCAACTCCAAGTAGTTATGCATATCATATATCTTTATATATTTGATACCTACTACTTGAGTGTTTTATAAAAAGAGTAGACGTGTCTACTCCTAGCTTACTTTAATTGCATCCAAGGGAATAAAGAAACTAATCATGACCTTTGTTACGATGTCTCTAAGCTTTCAGTGATGCGTGATTTCTACTCTCCCCCTTCATTTTGTAGAGAAAATATCTTTAATATCTTTCATTATTTATTGTATTTATCTTCTTTCCTTTTCATCTTAGTGCACGTTAGTTTCCTTTACATGCTTTTCTTACCATTGCATTACAGCAACCAAACTTGTATAAATATGTCCTAAACATCTCAATGAAACTTACTCAATTTAATTATATCAAACATCATCTTTTCATGGTATCAGAGCAATATGTTCTCTCCACAATAGTTTATTTCTTTCGTTTCTTTTTTGCCTTTGTTGCCAAGTTCTTCTTTGCTGCTAAAATTTCAACACAGTTTCAAGCAGCTTTCATTTTCTGCAATTTTTCACGAGCACTTTACCTTCTCGTGCTGCTCATCCTCTTCTCTCGACAGTGATGGTCGAGTCTCCCAAGCACACAACCAAGGACGTCGACTTCGCAGCGAAGGGCGTAACTCCTCTGGTCCTCAGTTTGACGCATCAAGGTCTGATCTCTCCGACCCTTATTTCGTTCATCATGCTGATCACTTAGGCCTCGTTCTACACACCAAAATTCTCAATGGAGACAATTACCCAGCTTGGCGCAAAGCCATGATGCTGACCTTAAACACAAAAAACACGACTGGCTTTGTGGATGGCTCGATCAAACCGTCGTCGGAGAAATTTGATGAAATTGGGTATTCTACATGGAGGTGCTGCAATGATCTCGTTCTTTCATGGATTTTCAATACTCTCAATTCTGAAATATCAGATATTGTTCTTTATTACTCTACTGCTCAACAAGTTTGGGAAGATCTTCACGAGCGTTTCTCACAAGGTAATGTCTCTCGTATATTTGAAATCAGAAGAGATATTGCTTGTCTTCGCCAGGAACAATCTTCAATATCATCGTACGACACAAAGTTCAAAGGATTGTGGGAAGAATTGGGCTTGTACACAGATTCGATGCAAGGAGCACATCAAGATGAACAAAAATTGATGCAGTTCTTGATGGGGCTAAATGACTCTTACAACACAATTCGTAGCCAAATTCTTCTGATGAAACCACTTCCCACAGTCCGTCAGGCATATTCAACTTTATCCCAAGAAGAGAAACAACGAATGATCAATTCTGCAACCCCCATGATGGACCTCAGTAACAGCGCTGCAATGGTCGTTCGAGCTGGTAACAACAAGCCAGATGATGCAAGAGAGGGGGAGCGATTAGATCGATCATATGGATCTCAGGAATCCTGGATGAATCGCAAAAATCACAACTATGGAGGAGAACGACAATCTGATTCAAATCAAAGACGTCTTGGTTCAGAAAGAAGACGACCTCATTGTACACATTGTAATCAATTAGGCCACTGGGAACAAACTTGCTATGAGTTACATGGATATCCGGAAGGTCATCCAAGAGCGAGAGACAATTCAAGTCCACGACGTTACAATGGCAATCACAAAGCTGCAAATAATATAGCTGATACTAGGTGTAGCACTTCAGTTTCATTGACGCAGGATCAACTCCAACAGTTGTTATCACTCATTACCGAGGATAATGGTATAACTCCAAGGCAAACACGGTAATAAAGTTAGGTTTGTCTAAACTCATTTCATACAATTGGATTATTGATAATGGGGTAACCGATCACATTACTTCATCATCCAATTTATTAAATATGACTAAAAATCATTCACTGCCACCCGTATCATTGCCTAGTGGAGAAAAGGTGAATGTTGCTACTATGGGAACTTTACCTTTGAATTCCACCTACTATCTACATGATGTCTTATCTATTCCTACCTTCAAAGTTGATTTGATGTCTGTCAGTCGTCTGACAAAAGGTTTGAACTGTTCAGTGATATTTTATCCTCATTGGTGTATTTTGCAGGACCTGGAGACGAAGAGGACAATTGGTTTGGGTAAACAACGTGATGGATTATATTATTTGGTGGCAATGGCAAAAAAAGAATCTTTTCTAAACCAACCAGCTTGCAACCTCACCATCTCGTCCACTGATCTATGGCATAATCGCTTCGGTCATATATCATCTTCTCGTTTAAGCTTCATTGCAAAAAACTTCTTAAATTTTTCCATTCACCCAAATAATGCTTGTCGTATTTGTCCTTTGGCCAAGGAAACTCGTTTACCTTTTAGTACTAGCGTCATTATTGACATCCTTCTCTTTATGGTTCTCATTATTTTCTTACAATTGTTGATGATTTTACACGATTTACATGGATTTATTTGATGCGGCAAAAAGATGAAGCTCAAATCATTCTTAATCATTTTTTTAGATATGCTCTTACACAATTCGAGTCTCGTATTAAGACTTTTCGAAGTGATAATGGTGGAGAATTTCTCTCACTTCGTTCATTTTTTCAAGATGAAGGTGTCATTTTTCAACATTCTTATGTTTACACGCCCTAACAAAATTGGGTTGTGGAACGAAAACATCGTCATATTTTGCAAGTCGCTCGAGCATTGAAATTTCAAACCCACCTTCCTACTCAATTTTGGGGGGATTGTGCTCTCACTTTTCAACATTCTTGTGTTTGCACGCCCCAACAAAATGGGTTATGGAACAAAAACATCGTCATATTTTGCAAGTCACTCGAGCACTGAAATTTCAAGCCCACCTTCATACTCAATTTTGGGGGGGATTGTGCTCTCACCGCTGTTCATATCATCAACAGATTACCTTCACCAGCTATCTCTTATAAAACATCATATGAATTACTTTACTCCAAACCTCCATCCCACTCTCATCTCCGCATTTTTGGATGTTTAGCTTATGCCACTAATGTTCATGCATCCCACAAATTTGATTCTCTTGCCATGCCATCAATTTTCATTGGTTATCCCATTGGACAAAAAGGGTACAAATTGTTTGATTTATCAATAAAGAAGATTTTTACTAATCGAGATGTCAAATTTCATGAAAATATTTTCCCTTACTCTTCCACGACTAGTTCAATACTCCACGACTAGTTCAATACTCCATTAACAGGATCAAGTTCCAAAACCAATTTCTTTCCCTTCCTCTACCGACTACTCTTTCGATGACCCCCATCTAAAAAAAACAAAGAATTTATTCCTTCAGCTTCTCTTAAATTAAACCCACTTCACCCACTCCAACAACACCACCAGCCCCGCCTCCTATCCTCCATATGTATGGCTGACGCCCAAAAGCACCTTTTCTGTCCATCGAACCTCCCATTTATTCTTCCTCTCCTATCAACGCACATCAGCAGACCCCTCCAAGTTCCTCGAATTCACCATCCACTTCGCTACATCCTTCTCACTCAACAGAGACACAACCTCCTTTACCTTCTACACCAGAGGAACCCACTATACCTGTTGTACCACTTTTTTGCTCAAGTCATCACATAAGACCATCAGTTAAATACAAAGATTATGAGTGCTCACTTGTTTACTCTAATCAACCATCTTCATTAACTCCAGGTCCGACGAAAGGTACACGTTATCCATTGGCCAATTATGTATCTTATCACATATATAAACTTGGGTATAGAACTTTTATTGCTAACATTAGTGCAGCTACAGAACCTCGATCTTATTCAAAACCAGTCACAAATCCAGAATGGCATGCAACAATGCAATCTGAATTACACGCTCTTGAAGCTAATGGTACTTGGTCTCTCACTTCTCTTCCACCTGGGAAGAAACCAATTGGTTGTTGATGGGTGTACAAAGTAAATCATCGATGTGATGGATCAATTGAGTGGTACAAAGCCCGATTGGTCACAAAAGGATTCACTCATATTGAAGGCGTTGACTATCAAGATACATTTTCACCTACTGCCAAGATTATCACAGTCCATTGCTTACTTGCTTTGGCTGCTACCCAGAAATGGCCTCTTCATCAAATGGATGTTAACAATGCCTTCCTACATGGTGAATTACAAAAAGATATATACATGTCTTTGCCACCAGGACTTCAGTGACATGGGGAGGGAAATTTGGTATGTCGCCTTCACAAGTCATTGTACGGTCTAAAATAAGCATCTCGTCAATGGTTTGCTAGTTTCTCTAAAGTCATTTGCTCAGTCGGTTATAAGCAATCACGAGCTGATTATTCACTCTTCACTATAAGGCAAGGCAAGTCATTTACTATTCTATTAATCTATGTTGATGACATTTTAATTACTGGTAATGATCCCCAAAGTATTGCTGCAACAAAAAGATTTTTGCATAGTCAGTTTCATATTAAAGATCTAGGAGACCTGAAATACTTTCTTGGCATAGAGGTCTCTGATGATTGTGCAATATTGACATGTTTTTCCATCCATACACATGCTTTTGTTGAAGTTTGTTAGTATTTAGTATGAGTGCAAGTGTATTTTTGCAGGTGTTCCGTGTCAAGGACTAAAAGGGAAGGATCTGGTGTGACATACGCAAGGAAAAGCAAGTAGAAGGGTCAAATGAAAAACAAGGAAGAAGTTGGAGGAGAAGTGTAGTAAATAGCCTCAGGCGACCGCCGGGCAAGCCTCTACACAAGCCAAGGTGATCGCCTGGAACCAGAGGAGAAGATGAGACAGGATGCCAAGCGAGAGTCAGGCGAGTCGCAGCACAGATTCAGGCGATCGCCTGACTCCAGGATGAAAAGTACCAGGAGTCCAAGTGACCCGTAGGTGACGCCAATGCACAATGTTAGGTGATCGCCTGTGCCCAGAACCCAAAACTGGAAGGCGTCCAAGCGAACACCAGGCGACAGTCTACACAAGTCCATGCGATCGCCTGGACACCAACCATTAATTTTAATGACATTTTAAATGCTCCAAAAACCAGAATTCAGTAGGTCTTTAAGTTCAAATTTCAATTTTTGCGATTTTCTTACCCAGAAAACTCATACTTAGGGTTTCCGGATTGTCTTTCTGTTCATATTTCATCATTCCATCTCGGATTTCAA
>JBBYHH010052161.1:0-15885 GCA_038382905.1 Daphne laureola
CTTAGGGAGTTTTCTGAAGGTTTCTCAAAATTAAAGGGGAAAACTGGAGGTTTCACCTAACTTTAGGGGATTTTTTGTAAATTACCCATTTAATAATGTGTAGGTGAGGGAGGAAATGGCATGCATGATAGATAGTAACACTTCACCTTGTCACCACTCAACACACATGGCAGCGGTTAAGATGTCCACCATCTCACCTCATCACTTCCCTAACCTAAAGGATTCCATTCACTGTTCACGGGTACAAAGGTCAAAACTTTACCCTTTAAAGAGTACAAGTAGTTAGCTTTAAAAAAAAAAAAAAATTGACCTTTCAATGCACAGAATCTTGATTCCTTAATCCACCTAACTCTATTATTGGTTGGGGATTTATAAATACCAAAGCAAAGTAAGCATTTTTACATCTACATGGGGGCCAATGTGTTTGTCCATTGGCCTGTCAACAATGAGTGGGCTGTACACAGCATCTCAAATCAAAAGCATACTATATGCCCCATTTCGCCATTTTTGACCTATGAACATTGCTAAACAGACTGAATCATTTTTTTTCTAAAAGCTGAATACATTGCGTGGAAAGGAGAAAAGGAGTGGAAAGTTTCTTTTGTCGGCACAAGGCCCACACTTGTTACATAGGTGGATCTGTAGTCAGTTGGACTTACATTCAATGGGCTTCACCAGCGGTCCAATTAATATATGGCCCCCACTACTCAACTCATGGGCAAACTTAGCTCCAATTAAGCCCTTTGTGAGATGGGCTGAAGCATTTTTAATTAATTTGTTCTCCCTTCATTTAGATATTCTTGTGTCTGTTTGGATAACCCTGATATCACCAAACTAAGGTTTCAAAATTAAAGGCTAAAACTTACACTCACCCTTAATCTAACAAACCACTAACAAAAATTCTAAAACTTTAACTTTTTAACAAACACCTCACCATCTAACTCCAGTCATTGTTTAATCGCTCAAATTCTCTTCTTCTTCCAGATCTAATTTTTTTTTAACGTCCTAAAGCTTTCTTCTTCCAGATCATCATGGCTCTCGGCCACCACGCCCTCCATTTTCCGACCTCTTCACCGCCGGGTTCTCCGCCTTCTTCGCACCGCTTCAAGCCATTACCGATGGCTCAATTATCACGATACGACGACTTCGAGTTTGCCGCTCTCCATCCGGATCCTTATCTTTCGCCGTTGTCTTTGTTCCCGATCTTCAGTCGTAAATCGTCGGTGAGACCAGAGAAGGATCTGATTTCAGTGATTGAGAACAGAGGAGTCATCGCCGATGATAAATTGGAGCCGATTCGGATTTCGTTCGGGAAACTCTTAGTTGACGACAAATATCTTCTGTCTTCGTCGTCATCAGCGGAGGAGGAGGAGCTGGAGGGAGTGCCACGTGGCGCTTTTTGTATGTGGATGAATTTACAATTAAATTGTACTTATGATACAATTCAGGATAATAAAGTAAACAACACATTTTATAGTGGGAAGAGAAATGAGAGAAAATAATGTAAGTTGATGTGAAAACGTTTTATAAACCATGAACATATCACTTTTCTCTAGAAAATTCAAAATTAAAAATATATCAATTTTGTGAATAAATTCAACTTGGTAATGGTGTATCTTAAATGAGTCAAGAGTCAAATGAGACAAAAATATTAAGGAATATTTTATCGCTTATTTCATTCAATGGGTAATTTTAGCTTGTACCGAATTGCTGGTATTAAAAAAGGTGTAATTTTGAAGAAAAAAAAACCTGAGATTTGTTATATTCTTCACTTCTTTCCTTATAGTTTTAGAATTCTCAAAAAATTCCCCTTAAGTTTGACATAATATTCAATTTACCCCATAAACCCTTAAAATCATTGTTAGATATTTTATTCAATAGCTCAAACAACACTCCAAATTTTGTAAACCTAGCATTTCTACCACCCTTTCCCTACCCACCACAAGGCATCGATCGACCCAGCAAACAACACTCCATGTTTGTAAGTATCTTCTACTCTCCAATTATTAATTTTTTTACTACAAATTGAATTATACTCTTAAAGAAGAAAAGAAAGGGGAAGAAAGGAGCAACACATCAAAGTGGTCAGCACAATGTCCAGCCCGCAAGGAATGACTAGTCAACACACAATCACACCTAAAACAAAACACAAACTCCCCCTATTGCGTCGCAACATAACTTAGCAACAAGAACACCAAACATAACAGAAACAGAGGACAAAACAAAACCAACATTTTTTCTGAATTCCGGACCATAAACAACACTTACCAGTAGTTGATGCATCAAAAGAAATTCGAAGCATCCAAGGTGATCGGAATCGACAACCAAACTAGCAACCCGATTTCAATCTCTTCTCTCAAATCGAGCGCTTCCAAGGATGGCCCGAAGGACGGCCGCCGCGAAGCTGGCGCTGGCAAAGGTGGTGTTAGACGCGGTTGTCTCGAACACTGGGAGGATCGTGGATCCGATGAGCAAGTCTAACTTCGCCGGCGACTCTGTTGGCACTGCGAGAGTGCGGTGCGGAAGAGGTGCGGAGGCTGTCAAGGCTTTCCTAGTGGTAATCGTGCCATCCGTGAGAGAAGTTGAATCAAGCAAGTTCATGCCTGCGGAGTAGCTTCTAGGCTGTAGCGGAGGCTAGGCGAAGAAGGGTGGAGGCTAGAGGAAGCTGTAATGGGTAGGGGGGTTCAACTGTAGAACTTTAAAGTTTATGGGTAAGATTGTTAGGGTTACAAAATTTCAAGATTAAATTAAATTATTAACTTTTAAAAATTAACGATCAACATTCAGTTTTAACGGTCAAAAGAGGAAGTTGTATATTTCCACAAACCTTAGGGAGATTTTTTTGAGAATTTTGAAAATGTGAGGAGAAAAGTGAAGAATATGACAAATCTCGGAAGTTTTTTTGATAATTACCTTTAGAAAAATAATTTTCTTAGTAGATTTAGTACTTGTGTGGCTTGGACCAGACCGCTTAAATGAAATCACTTAATTGAAGGCTTAAGATATAGTGTGCACCTCTTAAAGTGTACTAATGTATGTATCTTATCCAATTATTACAACTCAACACTTCATTAATTACATTAATTACAACTCTCACCCTACCCCACCCCACCCCACCCCTTCCCCACCCCGCTTCGGCTCTCACTTTCCATTTTTCTCGTCGCCCGTTCTCCGTCGATCGACTACACAATCCGGCCCGTTGACAGCCACCGATCATCATCATGGAGAGCCTTCGCCGTCGTCGTCGCTGCCGCCTTCCCCATCTTCGTTCTTTCATCTTGAATAATGAAAATCCGGGATTCAACCATGAAGATGGATCCAGCCGAAATCCATGTCGATTTCATTTGCGTCGAGCATGTATCTGCATCAAATAATAGCGATGACCTTCTTTCTTTCGTGAAAGCGCCGGATTTGTGAAAAATCACGACGACCAACCGACAACTGTGCATTACTGCTACATGTGAATTTGATGCGTCACGACAACATTACGATGCACTACCACCTGATAATGATGCACCTCCATAATAGAATAATGCACCCTAAACTTTTATAACATCTCCATCCCTTCAAATGTAAAATTAATATGATATCCACAGGTTGTAGTATGACGCACCATTATAATAAGATGATGCACCATTAAAATGTTACGCCTCAGAGACATTATGATACACCGATACATTATAAACGATGCACCATTATGATAAAAATCAACTAGCCAAGTGTGCACTAGGTAAACCATTATGATGCGCTGCTCGAAGTTCCCGATGCACCACTGATACAAAATGATACACCATTCATTATGGTGCACCACTCCAAGATAAATACAGTCTTAACATTATGATGCGCCTATAAGTAAGAATGTTGCACCACTCGATTCATTATGGTGCGTCATACTATATCGTGGGCGCATCATAATTTTATACATCTTTACTAGTAATAATGGTGCATCATCTTCATAGTAATGGCGCATCACACTCTCTCTTGGACGTATCATATTTTTTCATCTTTGCTAGTAATAATGTGGAATACTTGGTTTAAATCATAATGGTGTATCATCTTTATTATAACGGTGCATCATACTGTCTATTGGGCGCATCATATTTGTTCTTTGCTAGTAGTAATGTGACTACTAGGGTTACATCATAATGATGTATTATCTTCATTGTAACGGTGCATCATAATGTCTCGTGGACGCATCATTTTTCAGCAGTGGTGCATCAGGTATTTTGAAAAGCGTATCATAATGGTTTGCATTGTGTATGCTTGTCTTGTTGCTTTTTATTATAATGGTACATCATCTATAGTGTAATGGTGCATCATAATGGCTCGTGGGCGTAACATTATAAGGGTTTATCGTACTGCTTCTTCTGGGTATCATATTAATTGTACATTTGAAGGGATGATAAATCTTATAAAATTTTAGGGAGCATCATTATGTAACGGTGGTGCATCATTATTCCGTGATGGTGCATCGTAATGTCATAGGGGTGAATCAAATTCATCTGTTGCAGTAATGCGCAGTGCCCGGCTGGCCACCGTGATTTGTTACAGATCTGTCTTTTTCACGATTCTAACAAAGAACACGACGGCTTTCGCAATGGATCTGAGATTCTTGAAAAGAAGAAGAAAATTCATTAAAGCAGATAAGCGAATGTGAGATTGGAGCGAGACGGAAGAGGAGTACTTGGCGTTAGGGAAAAGATTTTGATGAGTGGTTGAAGCTTCAGCGCCGCCAATCGCCGGTCAGTGAAGGATCCAGTGAAAAAAAGTTAGGAGAGTTGAAAAAATCTATTAATAATAATATTTTCTCCTTCCGTGAATAATTGTCCCGTTTGATTTTGTTGTTTTAAGATTTAATATTTGACTCAAATTTTAACAAAGATAATTTGTTTAACTTTAAATTATATATATATATATATATATATATATATATATATTTAAAAAATTTAGATTGCAAACAATGATACACACATAAAATATTTCATTTTCGATATCTAAACATTCAAGAAAAATAAATCATAAATTAAATGCGGTGAAACTATCAAAATAAATGCGACAATTTTTAATAGACGGAGGGAGTAATAAAGTTTTGAAAAATCAAAACATAATTTTTATATAATATTTATTTATTAAGAATTCGATAAAAAATACTATAAGAATTGTAATTGGATAAATGACGAAACGAATAGGATGTGAACTCAGGGGAAGAGCTGGTCTAAGAGATTGGGAATGAAATATTTTTAAGAATTGGACCGGACTTGAGTTAAGGATAATTTTTTTTTTTTTTAATTGGGTATAGATAGTAGTAATTGGTTCAAATTTTAGTTCAACTAGAGCCGGGCCAACTCCCTGCTGGTCCGTCTCTCACCGGTGAATATTACATTGTCGCGAGAAAAGTAAGGCAGACAATCAGTTCTGTATTTTACGGTGAGGGATGAGCTCCGGATCGTTCTTCCTCCTTCTTGCTCCTTCTATTTCCTTCTTTCTTCTTAACCTATATTCATAATAATATGATTAAATATACCATTCTCGCTCGAAAAGCTTAGGATAAAACTAGTATACATAATTGTCTGTTAGCAATACTAAAATAAGAAAAAAAGGGAAACGTGTCGAGAATGAAATTGCAAAGCGGGAGTTGTGAAAAAAAAACCAGGTTAATTGATTTTAGTATCAATTTTCTGAAATTCCCAAATTCACTTCTTTCTTCTCTTCGACCATTATTCGCTTCACTTCTGCTTACTCCGATTTGCACCAGAGGCTTGACTCGTCGCCGCCATGATTGAAATGGTGTTTTCCGGTACGAGATCTTCACCTTCACCAACGGATGCCGCCGCACCTTCGAACCTCAGAAAGAGCTCAGCGCAAGTTAGGAACAAGAACAAGAACACGATCTTTAACCCCAAACTTTACGATTCCGCCGTCGATGTTGGCCTATTAAGGAACTTTTCCAACGACTAGGGTGCTTTGCCCCAAAACACGTTGCCGAACTGGAGACTTTCGACAGGTACTTTGTCATCCAATTCCTCCATCGATTCTCTATTTCTCGCTTCTTGCTGCTCATAAGGACAAACCAATGCTCTGAAGTTCATAAAGACAAATGAATGCGCTTCATCTTTGAGATGGGACTCCATTGAATCGTGGCCCATGGTCTCCTACTTTGATTGTGGGAGTTATGTTTCCTCTTTGATATGGTTGTTTCCGCTGTTTAGCTATCTTTGTGAATGGAAAATAAGTTTTAATTAACTATTTTGTCATGCTTGACAACATGAAAATTATGCACCGACTTCCTCGAGTTCATTAGAATTCTGTGTTAATGAAGCGTTTTGTTTTTACTTTCTTACAACTTGGGTTTGATGTACGATTCAAGTGCTTCCTTGACATGTTTAGTTGGTCAGTGCACCATGGCTACAAAGACCAATGAGGTTTCCAAACAGGATTTCAGAAACATGTCTTGTATTGAAAAATCTGTAGCACGTTGACTGTTGGATTATATGTTATGCCATTAAATTTGAGGGTCTAATTATGAAGAGGTACTGAGATACTCATAGGACAAGGTTAATTTCTTTATAGTTAGCCTTATGCCAAATGGGTTTCTTGCTGGTGTAGTATTGAGAATTTTCGTTATACACGTGGTATAAAGCGTAAATGAGTTTAGTGACTAGTGTCTGGTCATATCGCTGCTTAAATAGGGTTGATACTTATTATAGTCTGTCACTTAACATGGGTGTGGCAGCTGCTTGTGTTTCATGGCATTGCTTTCTGTCATATAGAATCATTATGTGGCTAATTTAGCTACAAATCAAAATAAGCTATAGTTTTAGTTTATGAGGAAGATAATGCCTATGTCCCCAAGTGACCCTCTTGCGCTTTCTGTGAGTAGTTGGGGCTCTGCGGCAGGTTAAACAATGTGAAGTCTAATACCGGGAGAGATTAAGGTTGTCTATGACTGAATGATAGAACTAAAAGTCTAAAACTCACCACCCTGCAACTAATTATCAGCATTAGGTTTTCTTCATGTACTTTTTCTTTTAACCTTATCACATGTTTTTTAAGCTACAGAATGCAATTGATAACCAAAGTTCTTTTGATTTTACTCATGCATGAGATTTTTTTTTAAAGATGTAAAAGATATTTGTGTTACATGCATTTCGAAAATTCTGAACAGGTTTGGAATGATAAAATATTGAGTGAAATTGTATATTCACTTCTCTGTGTTTGAAGTTGTTACTCGATCTGACTATTTATTCTTCCTTTGAGCAAAAGCATAAGTGACTATTCACTTCTCTGTGTTTGAGGTTGTTACTCAATTGAGCACATTGATACTATAATTCATTTTATTATTTGCATTGTGTGTTGCAGTAGGTAGTTGAGCTCCTCCTCATGTTATTATTGCTGAATGTTAAGCATTATATATCACTCTACCTATTTTTGCTGAATTTTCCTTTGAGTACGTATACATAAATGAAGGAAAAACCAGAACAACAGTACAATACAGCGGGGACCCGAATCTTTTAGGCATCAGAGTTTACAAGAATAGAAAGGCTCTTGCATTTTTGGAAATTCAAGTATTGATTTGACTTGACCGAAGGTGCCATAAACTACATCAGTAGGTGCCATATTGTTGTGTCTCTTGCATTTTTGAAATTCAGATCGCTTGAGGTTGCCTGTTAGTAGAATGGTATGCCATACTCTGATACTATTACATCACCTATTTGAAAAGTTTAAGATACACCTTGCTTTTGAATAAAGAGCCGACACACTTCTCTATTTTGTTGACACTTCTCCTATTATTGGATCTGTTGTTTGTCTAGTTTTCTTAATTAGGGGTTTGTTTTTGTGTAATCTTTGATGTGTTGCTCATCAATGTATCTGAGTTTGGATTTGTGAAAGTTACTATTAAATGGTCACATGATCTCATTCCATGTATTTAATCGATTTCTCATCTCTCTTTCTGGTTTTGGTTTGGGGTCATGGTTTGCTACATGGCACACTCACCTGCATGCAATACAACACCACACCCCCATGATTTCTTAATTACATAATTGATACTATATATTTAAACAACAAAAATCATGTGTTTTTCTTTGCTAGTTAGTACCATATCCATGATCAAGAAGAGAATAAGAATGGCTGTATATATATATATATATATATAGAGAGAGAGAGAGAGAGAGATGAGAAATATATAAATATATATAATCCTGAAGTTGATTAATTTATGACCAAAGGTTGCATCTTTCTGGTTGGTGAATGTTTTCTCTGCAGGTTAATTAGTTATATTATTGTTATGGTCATATATATTAGTATTTCAAAATTTGGTGTATGCATGCTGGATCTTTGGATGTGTTTGAAAATTGCTAATGATAAAAGATGCATGAAAGGAACTTTACTGGTGTATGCATAAAATTTCGGTGTATGCATACTTGCTAATAAATCAGGTAGACTTTTTCATACCTGTGCGTCGATTGATGGTTTTTCGCTTTGGTTTGGTGCAATCCTTCAGCTGTTTGTGTGGGCGAATTAAGTGAACCCTTTCTTGCACTGAAAATCTGCAGCAATGTGGTCCTACTTGACTATTTTGGGTTGTCCATAAACAAATGTGCATGTTACAACATTTCTATCACTAAAATAACTTAGAATACACATTTTCCTCCTACACATCTCTTTTCTCACACTTTCTAGTTACGGCCATCCCTTCAAACCTTCTCTCAATTTCATTCAGATTTTCGCTCCCTAACTCATTGGTCGTTGCTGTCTCTTTTTTAAAATGTGAGAATGTGGATCAAGTGATGATATGCTTGAATCTGTTGCTAGTTTAAGTTTTAGGAAATTCATTTTGATTTTTTTAATCTGAATTCTGATACCATCATTTTACTTTATGCACTTTAAAGTCTATTGATTGTCAATTTGTGGCGTATAGGGTTGTTGCAATTACTGTGTTCTTTTTAGTGGTTGCGTTCTTTTAGGAACGGATAGAGTAGTACGTAAATTTGTATAGTACATTTGTCAAATATATTATCTTATTTTCTCTAAATTGACATGAAAGGAAAGGATGACACTCAACTTTATTGTATCATTATTATAATTTCAGGTTAGTGATTAAGAGTCTTCTTCAAATCGTAGATCTTTAGTTGGAAGCTATCAAATTGGAGGAGATACAAATTAGTGATTTAGTGATAGTTACTCACAACATGTTCATTTATTGTGGAACATTTTGTTTATTTAGTAACTTTGAAAGTATGTAAATTTAATGAATATTTAAGATTATTATAAATTTTATTCATATTAATGTAGTGTTTAATATTGAAACACTATTACTAGCTTTAATCTTATTAATTAATAGCACAAATCATTCCCTCAAAGTCCAAGCACCAACAAAGCCACCAATATAAGGAAGTATAAAACTGTGTGCATGGTCTTTCTTGACATCACTTGTCTTTCTTAACAGATAAAGAGTGGCAGTGATTGTGTTTCTCAACAAACAAATGTCTGTCAGCATAATCTAATATATTTTTCTCTACACAAAATTGTGTCAGGAAATCGCTAAAACTTCAAAATTGTGTCAGAAAGTCAGAAATACATTTCCCAACATTGTTTCTGCTGACACCTTTTTAGTGTGTCGGCAATATTCTGTGGGGTTTTTCTAGACACTTTTTTGAGTTCTCTTGACACTTTTTATCTGTCAGCAAATATCATTTTATTTGTAGTGTCACTTGTAGTTAAGATTAAGGGCTACAACTTCTCTTTTGACACCAAGTCTAGAAAATGTCATTAAGACCCTCAAAATTGGCTTACAAGACCGATCTTCTAGTTCTACTTGTGAAAAGTTCTTATTTTCCTTCATCTTTCTCTTTTTTGTTTTTCACTTCAGCCTCATAGGTCTCATTCTTGCCGCTTTGCTTTATGCTCAAATCACCTGATTTTGTTTATTTTGTTATCCTAGATGATTTTTTTGCAAAAGATGCTCTGACCCACGGTAAGTGCCAGGTAATTATCAGTAAAGCACATGGTTTGAGGGTAAAAATATACTCCATTTGTCCGTAAAAAAATAAACCATTTGACTTTATTGTTTCAAGGTTCAATATTTAACTCAAACTTTAAAAGAGATAAAGTATGAAGAAAAATTAAGAAAAAAAAGTATTTAGAAAATTTAGATTTCAAATTATGATACACATGTGAAATATTTAATTTTTGATGTCTAAACATTCATGAAAAAATCATAGATTAAATACTGTAAAACTGTCAAAATAAATGATTTAATTTTTTGCAAACGAAGAAAGTAGCAATTTTGCAGGCTCATGAGCATGGTAGGACATACTTATGGCATATGATGCTTGCTCACCTGAGATCGGAAGGGAAAATTGTCCTAGCCATTGCATCATCTGATATTGCAACATTGTTACTACCTGGTGGTATAACCGCCCACTCGCATCTTAAGATCTTATTCGAAAATGACAAGGATTCATTGTTAAATGTCAAGTAGACCACCACATTGGCTGAGCTGATATGTCGTGCTTCTTTCATAATTTGGGATGAGGCACTTATGGCACACTGATATGCATTTGAGGTGGTTGGGCGATCTCTTCGGCATTTGATGCGTGTTATTCACCTTAGTGCTCAGGATATGGTTTTCGGTGGGAAGACCCTGTAGTTTTAGGCGGTGATTTTAGGTAGATACTACAAATGATGCCACGCGACAGTTGTGGTGATATTGTCTGGGCAACCTTTTGTTCGTCACTCTTATAGGCACGCGAACACGTTTTATCAGAGAACATGTGTCTCCGTAATTCCATAAATGAAGACGTTTTATTTACCGAGTGGTTGCTTAAATTTGGGATGCCCATATTATTGATGCGAAATTTTAATCATGTGCATGGTTTGTGCAATGCTACTCACTTGGTTGCGACAAAGTTGGGATCAAGGTTCTATCGGGGTTTTTGTTAGTTATCGTGGTTTGATCCCACGGATTAAGATGGTACCGTCCAATTCCAAACTACCGTTTAATTTCGGGAGATGAAACTTTCTGATGAAGGCGTGTTTTGCGATGACAATAAAAAAATTTCAGGGTCAAATGTTTAACCATGTTGGTTTATATATTTCCGAGCTAGTGCTTAGCCATGGTGACTTGTATGTTGCCACTTCATGTGTTACTTCTCCCTAGGGATTTAATGTCTTGATTGAAACAGATGATGATGCACATGAAGAATAAACTAAAAACATTGTATATATAGAAGTTTTTTATTGTTTACGTCGATGGTATTTGATTTTAACTTATATTTTAATTCCGTTTATGTGTACATTACATTGGTCGAACTTACTATTTTTTTGCAATTTTACAGATGAGCTCATAGATGGAAGCAAAGCACATGATACAACATTTATCCCGGGGTAAGTTTAGATGAAGAATATGTGTTCGTGTGACACTTATGTGGGATACCATTAACGCATTGAATCACTCATTTCACAACATTGACATGGTTTTATTGAATGTAAGGACAAGTCTTACTTTCTATCTCTATCATTTGAGGCATTGTATAGGTGTTGTTATACCATCATTTGTATCGATATGTCTTTATTGTATTATATCATCAAGTCTTTTTTTTCTTTTAGAACGATCACATTTATGCATGTGTCAAATCGGAACTTTGTGACAAATTCATGTCAATATTGAAGGAGTGGGATGTGGATGTTATTAAGAACTTTATGGTTAGGAAGGTTCCCCAATCTATGATGCATGTAGACTGCAGCATGAAAGTTTTTTTGCACAAAATACACAATAGTTGTTCAGATTATTAGTGGGCCCAATGACTTACCGGCTCCCAAGTTTGAGTTTGTCTGCTTTGTTGATGGTTTCCAAAGAACGTGGTGTGCACACGTATGTTATCTTACCGGTTTAGTCATGGGAGCTAAAATGTCACTTTTTAAACTATATGATGGTTATCGTGCCTTCCTAAACATTTACTGTTATCTTATTGGTGGTTTATTTAACCAAGATGTTATTGGTCGACTAGACAAGATAGAGATGATGTGGAAGCAGTCTTTGCCAAGTGGGGGTCGTGCAAACTTTAGTCTCTCTCGCTTATTAATGATAGGTGAGGCATATGAAAGTTTTGATATGTGTTGCCTGAATTGATGGTTGCTTCTTTTTCTCACGTTAGTTGGTTACAAAAAAAATTCTTGCGTTATGCAGTGGGAGTCGTATCGAGGTAATCTTGTGGGGCGACAAGATTGGTCTACTTACGAGAATTGATGTATCGGTTTGACTGTTCCAGTGATTATGAATTTCACAAGCACATACGTCGAATTATTTAAGGAAGCCTTTTTCGGAATTTTCTTAAGATATTTTCAGTCAATTGTATAAGTAATTTAATTATTATTGATATGCCATTAAATGTTACTCCTTCTATCCCAGAATTATTGAAACGTTTCTTTTACTGTTTCAAGTTGCAGTGTTTGACTCAAAGTTTAACTAAGAAAAACAGTGAAAAAAAATAAAAAAATATATATATCTAGAAAGATTAGATTGCAAATTATGATAAACATATGAATCATTTAACTTCATATGTCTATGACTTCATAAAAATAAATCGTAGATTAAATAGTGTAAAAACAGTAAAAAAACGTTTCAATAATTCTGGGATGGAGGGAGTATAACTTTGTAGGCATGCAACATTTATCTTCGATTGTGCCACAAAAGTATACATCAAACTGGAAGTACTGGAGAAAGACATGCTTCTGCGAAGGTTAGGGTTAGATTTATTCATGTGTTCATTCACTTATGTTAATGGGCTTATGCTGACACTTACAGTTTTATTTGCATTACAGTGTTTTGTGGTATCTGAATAAACTCAATTGTCGGGTTCTACTGTTACCCCAATTTTAAAGTACATTAGACGTGTTGATCTACAAGACATTGAACATATTTGTAGTGCTACACCTAGCCAAATGTGCTGGTTTAAAATAACATTGATAATTTATTTATTTTGTCATTGTTAATTAATATACGTGTTATTTCAAAGTTGGGGAGAAACTCTAGAGAAAGAAAATCTATTTTTTCTCTCTAGTTTTTCAAGGGTTTGTTCAAAATGAAGATAGATGCTTCATTATGATTCTCAATTGAACAAAAATCTCTAAATTTTTTTGTTGAATGGGGTAGAGTATGTTTTATTCTTCGAATCGTGGAGAAAGGAAGGAAATATCATGGATATATTGATCTGTTTGGGAAAGATATTGAATGGTTTTTATCATCTTGGATTGACCTTTTAGCTCTTTGAAAAGGAAGGATGGCTAATAAGCACCGACGGTCTGTAGATGGAAGAGAAATATCATTGACTATACGGAACAATAAACATGGAAGGTTTATTGTGTTGATGGAATCTAACAAGATTGGTGGAACGAGTTTAGCATTCTCGGAGGGTTCAAATGGTCTTGGGTGGCGTCGCATCTTCAAAGTCTTGGATTCTACATTTACTTCAGAATATAGTCCTGGAGTTGGAAAACAAGCTTCAATTTCAACATATTCTTAGCGCCCAAAGGTTGTGGCATCAGTGGGTGAACAAAATCATAAAGCTGAAATCATGAGCATAGGTGGGGAGGCTTCCTCATAGAAAAAATTTGTGTTAGAGATGGTGAATCAACCGGTAGCGGGGAGGAGTCATGGCGAGACCGAGCTGGAGTTACAAAGTCAGGTGAAACAAGCGGTTGAGCGAAGGTTATTATCTAAGAATGCAGACGGTCGGAGGCTAGGAGTGTTAAATTATTTTTAAGAATTCTATTAATGTGGCACATGTAACTAATGGACTAATTCTATTTTGATCGGGCCCAATATGATGGTTATTGGGATTAAGAAGTAGAATTAGAATGAGATTAGGTTTTCTCTACCCTCTCCCTTATAAATAGTGTGTTGGCATTAACCTAGCCACCACCACACACATAACAGAAGAGAGTACGTTCGGCACCATCGAAGAACGCACGGAATGGATAAGGAAGAGAGAGTAGAAGCTACACTTAGAGTTTGAGTTCTTTTCAGATATTGAAGAGTAAGCATGAACAGAAGTTAGTCTTAATTATTGTGTTCTAATTTGTGCAAATCAATTTCATTAGAACAATCCTGTTTTATAGTGGATCGAGCAGAAATAATCTAATAATTGATATCAGAACTCTGTTAATAATGGTTTGATTTTCCGTGAAAGTATAGATCTCCGTTAAAAGTTTTGTCTATTAGATCGAATTTGTGAATTGATGCATCCTCTGTCTGTTGCACGAAAGCATGGTTAAAAACGAAAGTATTATTTTGCCGATGAAAATTCTTGCGGCTGGTTATGTTAACAAAAAATTAAGATTACGCCGATGAAAAATCATGCTTTTCTGTTGAATGCATTTTGAATGTATGTTCGCATGGAACATTCATGTTTGGAGCTCCTGATTGTGTTATTATTGTGTTATCATGCTTTGCTTTCAATTGATATTTAAATAATGTATGTCACTTCAAGTTCTTGCCGATCCGATTAATTTTAATGCACTTGCAGTACTACTCATCATGAATCGATTAGTACATTATTTCTAACTGAATTGTTTTAAACCAAGGCATAATTTATATAGCTCCTCACATGTTTTCCAGTTTAGAATTTAAATCATATATCTTGCTTTATTATTGGTATTTCTAATGCATTGTATGTTTATGAGAATTAAATCTCACATGAATTATTAAGATTTTGTCAATTAAATATCTATTGTGTATAAAGGTTATTAGTTAGTTAGACATTTAATTTGTACATTGAAAGATTAAAATCATGATGTTACTCAATTAAATGTCTATTGAAGGTAGAGAATGTTAGTCACCAAAGTGACCTTTCTCAGAAAGTAATGTAGACAATTAATTTTTTGTTTTGATAGGGATAGACAATTAATTTTGTAATTTTCAATTGCTCATATTTGCGATGATGCTAAATCACATAAATGTATTAAGTGAGCAATTGAGATCATTAATTATAATGCTAGGAGGTCACTCAAATGTGGATCATTACTTGTAATTAATGACATTAAAGTCACTTATCGACGTACTTGATTGACGTGTTTGTATATCCAAATATATCATGCATATTGATTTGAGTATGATTGATTGTCTATTAAAGTTTCATATTAGCATCATTATTGATTGGATTTGTATATTAAGTTATCACCCAAAGGTGAACTTAGATACACGATTAAAGTATATATTTTGTTTGAATCCATTAAAGACTCAAAACATTAATGTATGAGTTTGTGTAATGTTTGCGGTTTCTTCTAATGTGTTCGCTATGGGTAATAGAATAATCAAGTTCAACGGACTTAATTATGTTGAATGGTATGAACAAATTCAGTTTCACCTAGGTGTTCTAGATTTAGACCTACCTATTGTCTCGAACGAAAAGTCTGATGTCATTACTGAGACCAGCATTGATGATGATCGTTCCCATTATGAGGCCTGGGAACGGTCTAACATGCTGAGCTTGAACTTGATGCGAATGATGACTGGAAATGTTAAGTCATCGATGCTCATAATGAAATTTAAAGAATACTCTCAATCGGACATAACTGACAAGTCCATTGTGGGGAGCCTGATGAGTGAGCTGACAACCAAGAAATTTGATTGGTCACAACCCATTCATGATCATGTAACAGACATGATGAATCTAGCAGCAAAGTTGAAATCATTGGGTATGGATGTGAGTGAGTCCTTCTTAGTATAATTCATTATGAACTCACTTCCTCCTGAGTTTGGTCTGTTCCAGGTGAATTACAACATCATTAAGGGAAAATGGAACATTCAGCAAATAAAATCCATGTTAGTTCAGGAGGAAGGGAGGTTGAAGAAATTGAAGGATCACTTTGTCCATCTCACAG
>JBBYHH010052272.1:0-15884 GCA_038382905.1 Daphne laureola
TTAAGTTCTCCAAAAATTTAAGGACTAAATACGTTAATATATAAAAGTGTAAAAAACTTCACGGACCATTTTGTAAAATTTCAGTAGTTGATGGACTAATCTAATTAAATGGTAAATTGTGTCTTTAAAAATGATGGAAAAAGTTTTGTTTTAATTTGAGTATAATTTGAAATTTGGGAAGAATAATATTTGGAAAAATATTTCACTTATTAAGACGAATGATAAAAGTTGATATAAGTTAAGTTAACGGCCCAGCGGATAAGACTTTGGTTTATACAGTTAGAGAACTAAGGTTCAATTCCCAATGTGTGAAGTTTTGTTTTTTTGACGGATTGTGTGGTGTGGGCCCTATCTGTTGCTGACGTGTCATCACCTGGAGCTCTCTGAAGGAGGGAGGATCCTGTATTAGTATTATATATAGATGTCAATGTGAGTTCTAATTATATACTGATCCTTGTGTTGTTCACTTGAACCACTAGTCTCGGCAAATTAGAGATAGGGATGAACATATCCACCGGATCGCTCCACGTTTCAACGGATCGTTCCACCATGGAGTGGGTCAGTTTTGTGATCCACTTATGTTGGAGCGAGCTGTGGATATTCAAGTGGAGCCCCATGGAGCTCTACCAATAAATAGATTATTTATAATATAGTCCTTGAACTTTCAGAAAAATTACAAATGGTCCTCTAACTTTTAAAAAATTACAAATTGGTCCTCATTTTTTTTAAAATTTACACTTTGGCCTAAAATTATTTACATTTTTAGTCCCTGAACTGTATTAAAAAAATAAAAAAGAACCAAAACTTTAAAAAGTTACACTTTAGTCACTGTGGGTGAAGCGGGTCGGATCTCCACGAATACAGTGGAGTGGGTCATGGAGCGATCCACCACAATACGGATCGATCCATGGAGCGGGTTGACCTACTCAATTGTAGAGTTTTCTTCATCTTCTTTTATGCTTTTAAACTAGGAAGTATGTTAGCAAACCACTTGGTTTGTGTTATTTCTCAGCTTGACTCTCGGCCTCTCGTGATTGATTAGTAAATCCTACTCTTTTGTATTTATTTGTATTAAGTAAGAAAATGTACGTCCACTAACCAACATCAATTTCCTTCCCCTGCATGTGAGCTTCTCGATGCAAGAAGAATGTGGAGAAAATACATATAAGTGTTACAATGAACATTGTCGGCCGTATGGAAATAGATTAGGAAGTCTGCCTTCAATGATGTTCAGTACCCTTAAAAAGGGCATTGATTAATAATCTGGAGACTTAATGATTACTGGTAATAATACTGGGAATAAGGACATAAATCCCGCACATGTGCTTTCGGGCTCCTGATGTAAAATCGGGATGCTAGAAGACTTACAAGTATATGTGATTGGATACTGATCGAGGCAGCTAATTGAGAGTTGAAGCTGAAGTAAGAAGAACAAATCCATAATGGGGAAGGGCTTCATTCTTGACGGATGACAACCCCTCGGGGATCATTGAAGAGAAGCTGCATCTTCCCCACGAGAGTGCTAGCCACTCCTCTAACTCCCTCATCCCTTCTCTCGTATTTCCATGTTTACTTATTTTGCAAGTTAAGTTAGTTTACTTTATTAATTGTTGAATATTTTCTAACGCTTCTGAATATAACTTTCAAGGAACTTGGTACGTTCGACACTGGAGAGAAGGACATGATGAATACCTGAAGATGGAGAGCTGCAACAAGGGAAGACTCAGAGCTTATGACACTAGTATTGAATTTTCTATTTCCTTTCTTCTTTAGCAAGCAGACACACTTTGAATTTTGGTCTTGTAAATGGACATTTATACTTTCTAAACTACTCTTTATAAAACATTTTCTAAATTATTCAAGTGTATAGTTTTACAACCACATGAGTAGTTTAGCGAGATTTCCTACGAGTTACAGCCACAAACCATAGTTATCGGTGTGGTCTGTTCGGGTCATAATAACTATGAAATGATCTCAGACACTCCTATCCATTTATACAGTCCATGGAGCCTATAAAAGCTAAAGAAGAAGGAATAAGAAGAAGAGATACAACACACAAAGCATATCATTTGAATCTATATATTCTTCATTCTCTTACTCACTCTCACAGATCAAGAAAACTCTCGAGCTATGATTCACAAAGCTGCAATTCCCCAGAAGATCAATTGCAACCAAATTTGACTACATAAGTGAGTTCAACATTAGAGAAGCCTTTTGTTTCTACATTTCTTATTGTAAAAGGCTATCTCTTTAGAGCTTACATCGATCAACTTCATTAGTTGGTGCTGATAGACCAGTTCTTTATCACTGATTAAGTGAAACTTCCCAAGGAAAAGTAAGGTTGATAGCATACTCTATCAACCCACTGATCATAGTTCTTCTGTCAACACTCGAAGTCCTATTACTTAGGCAACCTTGGCGTAAAGTTCTTTGTCTCAGGCAACCATTGTACAAGTCCTGTATGTCAGGCATTTTGTAAAGTCATGTTAGTCAGATAATTGGTAAAGTCCTATTAGTCAGGCATTAGGTGTAAAGTCTTATGTGTTAGGTAGCCTTGGTGAAAGTTATGTGTGTCAGGTACTCTGTATAAGCTCTATGTGTCAGGTCTTAGTTCTAGTGGAGAAACTCTCAAGTGTGTCTTGATGAGATGACGTAGGTCAAGTTAACCAAACCTCTATAAATCTCTATTTCCTTCACTCTTCTACACACTCCTATCTCTTCTAACCACCAATGCGTTGATATCTTGCTGCTCCAAGTATACTCAACTATAATCTATCAACGTGTTGATCTGAGGGTGTTGGTTTCAAAGCCAAAAGGTTTTAACTTTGTTTTAAGATTAATTCACCCCCTCTTGGCCATATTTGGGTCTACAATTGGTATCAGAGCAGGCCATATTTGGGTCTATAATTGGTATCAGAGCAAGTTTATTTTGAAGAACCTTGTGGTTTAAAGATAAAGATCAGATAGCCAGCACATCCATGTATGAAGGACAGAGCATAACCAAGCCTCTACTCTTTGAAGCAACAAATTTCAACTGGTGGAAGAATAGAATCAAAAGTCACATCCAATCTATTGACTTTGCCATATAGAGATGCATCATCATAGGAAATCAGATTCCTACCAATAAAAATGCTGAAGGAATTTAAGTTCCAAAGGAGTACACTGAATATGCTAGAGAAGATGATCAGATATGCACAGCCAATGCCAAGGAATCAACATACTTTACCGTGCAATGACTCCTGATCAGTACAAGCTTATGTCCTCATGTGACAGTGTTCATGACATGTGGAACAAGTTGTTAGTCACATATGAAAGTACTGGACAAGTCAAGGATACTAAGAAGCATATGCTAGTGAGAGAATATGAGCTATTTACAATGGAGCCCAAGGAGAGCATTGCACACATGTTCAAAAGGTTCAATGAGATTCTTACACCTCTCAAGTAGTTGGGTAAATCATATACAAATGAAGTGCTAGTCAGGAAGATCCTATGGAGTCTGCCTTCTAGTTAGAAGACCATTATAGAAGAATTTAATGAAAGTTGATGATTGGGAACACTCACTGTAGATGAGCTGTTTGGAAAACTGCTCACCTATGAAATGAAGGAAAGAGATGAAGAAAGAATCCTCAACAAGGGAAAGAACATAGCCTTAAAAGTTCAAGAATATCCTCAATCTGATAGAGAGGATAGTGAAGATGAAGCTGCTCTAACTGAAAGGAAGTTCAGAAAACACTTAAGTAGAAATGGTGACAGAAAGAAAAAGGATGGAAGAAACTCATCAAAAGTTCCAATCTTCTACAAATGCAATGAAAGAGGACATACAGCTCATGATTGTCCTCAACATGAAGAGAAGAACAAAAAGAAGGACAACAGACCCTTAAAAAAGAAGACATGACATAAGATGATGGGTTCCTGGAGTGGCATTGATGGTTCATTAGATGAATCATCATCAGATGGAGAAAATGAAGCAAACATCTGCTTTATAGCTAAAGAAGACGATGAGGAATCCATCTTCTCAACCTCAAGTTCATCAAGCACATATACCTACTATCAATGCATTGATGACCATGAAGATGAGGTAACTCAACTTACTCAAATCTTTCAAGAGTATGAGTCCTTACAATTAACATTAAAATATGAAAAGAATAATCTTCTAAAAGAAGTGGCAAGTCTAAAGGCTAAACATGAAAAGCTTTCAACTGATTTTAAAAAGCTTGCTGGTAGTGAGAAAAACCTAGATATCTTATTAGTGAATCAAAGTGTTGTTTGTAACCAAGCAGGTTTTGGCTACCAAACAAAGAGAAAGCAAGTAGTTTTGTAAGACAAGTTTTCAAAAGCACGTTTGTCACTTGCCAAGTCTGTCATAGGAAAGGACATTCATCACTAGACTATTTATTTAGGAACAAAAGAGTTATCAAGTGACTACATCAAGTTTGGGTTATTAAGAAGATCTGTGACAAAAGAGGACCCAAAGGTTGGGTTCCAAAAGAGAGTTAAAGTGCTCTTCAAGAAGAAGGGAGCAGGAAGGAAGAATGAGACTCAAGCAGGATCTGAGTCACTAGTTGTTTCTTTCTCAAGTAACAACTTACCTTCTTTCTTGATTAGTAGTAGTTATTTTATTAAGATACTATGTTACTAACATAAGATCGAGAAATAATTTTTGTTGTTGCAGGTATAATGAATGAACACAGACTGCCTATCAACGCGTTGATGGAAAGTCACAAGAAGATTGTTCATTAGAGCACAAGACAAATTCAGGACAACAAAGCATACAAAATTGATTTGACATGTTCTTCATGGAAAATTAAATTCAGGGAATCAAAAAGTTTGCTGCAAAGGCTTGCTCAGTAAGTAAAACTCCTAAGGTAAATAAAATTAGGTGCATTGTATGAATTGATGTTAAAATTGTGTATGGAAATAAATTTCATAATTATATGATTTGTTTTGTCCAGATTAAATATAATGCTAGTTTATACCAGACATTAAAGGAATTAAAGAGTTAAAATGGGTTTAGAAGGCAAAATGATAGGATGTTGAGGTTGCTATCAAAACGTTGCTAACAAACTCAACAGATAGAATTTGTACCGTTGGATTTTCTTACCGTTGAAGGAAACCAACTGGAATGGTAAAAATCCTTCACTCCTAGGGTATAAAGGGTTATTCTTTTGAAAGAAGGAAGTTTGCACCTAGCTAAGCAATCTCAATATTTTCTTCTGTGAAAGAAATCAAAGTGATCTTCTTCCCTTTCAAAGCCTTTCTACTTTCGACTTGTTAACCTAGCACTCATTTTCTCTATAAATTCTCTCTCAATCAAGCCGTTCTCTCCAGCCTAAACATCTTTAAAGCTCTCTACATTTCAGTCTCTCTTATTTCCAAAATTCTCAATGGTTGATCCTAGCAAATCTATCAATGAAGTGCTCTTTGCACTCTCCAAAGAGGAACCTATTCCAAAGGTGGTCACACCTATATCTGTTCACCCTTCATCTCCATCATCTCCTATTTTTCTCCTCCTAACCATCTTTGATACAGAGCCTCCATAAAAGACTCAAAATGAAGGCAAATAAGGCACCTCTGAAGACCAACATGTTGATCCTCCAAATGATCAACGTGTTGATAACTCCTCATCAGAGGATGACGCCTGTAGCATGAAAGTTAAAGATAAATTCTAGCGGCCTACTAAGGTAGCTGAAGATGCCAAGGTTGTCCTAGGACTCATGGATACGTTGAAGGATCTAGCAAGGGTAGCACTATGCACTGACGACCTCCTGGATGAATTCTTCCCCTATTCCTCCTCCTACAGGGAAGATTTGGCTGCACTCAATGAAGAAGGCAAATAATTTTCAGAGCCAGAGGTCACTGATAATTATGTATCATTGATATGTTGTTACCTCCATACACATGCTATTATTGAAGGTTTTCTAGTACTTAGTATGAGCGCAAGTATATTTTCACAGATATTCCATGTCAGGAGCCAAAAGGGAGGAATTCTGATGTAAAAATGCAATGAAAAGCAAGCGGAGGACCAAAATACAAACATGGAAGAAGTTCAAGGAAAAGAGTGGAGAATAGCTTCAGGCGAGGCTTAGGTGACCCGATACACAATCTCAGGCGGTCGCCTAAGCCCAGGATTTCCTACGGAGAATTTTTGTTCAGGCGAAGACCAGGCGTACCGATGCACAAAGGCAGGCGGTCACCTGACCTCAAATACATAATGGGCAGTAGGCCAGGTAACCAACAGGCAATGTAGTACAGAATGCTAGGCGATCGCCTGACTGATAATTGTCACATATTTATAGATTTTCCCTCCATACACATGCTTTTATTGAATGATTGTTAGTAGTTAGTGTGGGTGCAAGTTTGTTTTTCATGAAATCCATGTTCGTAGGTAAAAAGGAGAAATCTGGTAGAGAAACATGTGGAAAAGAAAAGTAGGGGGTCCCAATGCAAAGATGTGAAAAGTTCAAGGAGAAAAGAGAGGAAACTGATTCAGGCGAGTACCAGGCGATCGGCCACACAGTCAGATGATCGCCTGACCTCAAGAGCATGAACTGCCAGGGAGTCGGGCGACGCACAGGCGAATGGATGCATGGGCCAGGTGATCGTCTAACCCTGAGAGAGTCAAAAGTGCCAGGGGCCCGGGCAACGCACATGCGACTAAGTTACACAGCCCATGCGATCACCCGGCTTGAAAGAATGAAAGTGGAAGGAGGCCAGACGAAGGGAATAAAATGCCAGGCGATCACCTGGATGCCGACCCAGGAATTCTGCACAGTTTTTAATACCAAAAAATTAGACCCAAAACACTTCCTTCGAATCTGTTCTTGCGATTTTTATTCCTAGAAAACTCTTACCTAGGGTTTGGATATATTTTATACTCGTTCTTCGTTGCTCCAACTTGGATTTCAAGATTGCTCAGTTGGAGATTGCACCACCTTTTTAAACAGTTTTTATTCTCTACTCTTTTCTTTTGCAAGTTATGTTTACCCTATTTGTTGAAGTATTGTTGAACATGAATAGGGAGTAGTTTCTTTATCTCTTTGGTTGTTTGGGTAAATGCATGATTGCTAGCTGATGCAAATATGAATGGTTGTTGATTATGCATGTATAGTAACGTTTCTTGAGCTTCAAGAAGAGATAGGAAATTATAAGAGCTATCTAATTCTCTGCACCTACGTAGGTTGACGAAGTGCCTTCGGAGAGGATTTCGTTGAACTGATCACGGGAAACTGTCAGATATCCTAGAATTATTCTGAAACGGTAATTTAGGGTATTAGGAGGTTTCACTTGAGCAATACTAAGGCTTCCATTATTGATGCAAACGAATACCACTCGTTTGGTCAATAATGTAAAGGATAACTCTAGCCTAGTAAGTTAGGGTTTGAATATTATCCATCTCCTCTATCACTGCATGATTTTCAACCAGACATATCACTTAGTAATCATCATCCCTAAACAACCAAGGGGACCTTTATCATTGAATTAAACAAAAATATTCAGTTTTGTTGCTTTCAACTCTAGTTTGATTTCAGAATTTCATTTAATTACTTGCTACTATTAGTATAGTTGGGTTACGTTCCGTTCAACACTTCATTATATCCTTATTGTTCTAAAACATAAAAATACCAAAAATATTATGTTTAACTTATTATCTTTAATTGTCATCAATTCCCTTAGGTTCGATCTCACTCACCCTACTACAGTTATAACCTTACACTTGAGGGAGAATCGGGCTTATAAATATTATTTGCCTTTAATTTTTGACATTAGTAGCGGGTTAGTCCGATCATCAAGGAGTCGGAGGACGCCGAGGATGGTGCAGCAGGGGCGAGTGGTGTTGGCTCTCCTTGCTTGGGTCAGTGAGACTCTACCCTTCGGGTAGTGTTGGTCTAGAGTCTTCCTACACTACCTAGCTTAGTAAATTGACTCAGACACAAACAGTATAGTTGGGTCATGATGATTTTCTTGGATACTTGGTATATGTCTTCATCTGTTCTTCCAGGTATTATCGCAGGGTCCAGGTTTTTCGAAGTTGCTTTTATGCAGCTTGTTTGGTGGAGCTGGTCAGTTACTGAGTATTACGCGAGAGAAGTTGTGGGGAGATGCTTGTTTCAAGCCATGAGGCTTTTTGAAGAACGCATGCTAGGCCGACCTCGACTCCAGCTTCTCATCATCTTTCAACTTCATTTTGTTTCATTGATGTATCTTTTATCGGTTTTTGGATTCTTGTTATTTGTTGTTAATTTCTTTTGCTTCATGGGCCATCTAATCTTTCATTATTTGGCCTATAAGTTACATTATTCTCACTATTGTTTAGAGCTTAGTTCTAGGTTGTTCAGGACTCGTACCTGCTTTTGCTACTTTCTCGGAAACACGCCGCATGATATTGAATGAGAGCATTCACTTTTAAAAAAAAAAATATGGAATAACTATTAATTCTGATAGAACATTATGCCATTAGTTAACCATAAATTGTTATCAGTTACGTAAAGAAAGCGAGAATCAATCAATCAAAGGTCAAATGGCCCAGAACGAGGTTCATTTTTCTAGCATGTAGTACTGGATGGGCATTTCTTTCTAGCCTGGCCCGAATCAACTAGGACTGAATAGAAGGCAAGAACATCAGTGATAGAAAAATGGGAAGAAAACGATCTTTCTTTGGTTGGTCCACATACTAAATAGGAGTACATATTACTAAGGTCAAATAGCTATTTAGTACCCTGAATTTTAATGCGTATGGCAACTCAGGATCCGGAGTATAACTTGGGCAAACTCGGTTTCCAACTATTAGTTATGGGCAGATAAGGGGCCCGACATAGTGAACTTGACATGTGGATGCATGTACCTCGATGGACGTTTGACATTTCACGGGTTTCTTAACGGTTTAGGGTTAGGTTGGATGGAAGGTATGATCTATGGGCTTTTTGTAAGGTTCCAAAATTTTAGGGCGATCCCCAATTCCTTGAGAAATTTTGGGACTTTTTGTAAAGTTTCGCCTTCACCTTTTAGACGCTCATCTCTGTCTCTCTTGCTCTCCTCTGGCATAGCTACATTTTATATGATTGGTTTCTCTGAAGTTCACCGTACTGTGCGGACTTCTCCCTTCTAAAATACATAAAATTAATTTATTTTTATTTTTAAATAAAAGATTTATGTAATTAGATAAAAAAAATTAATTTAAATATTTTTATTTGAATTATTTAAATCTAAAATATTTTTTTTATCCAAATCTGTATGTATAAAAAAAAAATTAATGGTGTTAATAAAATACAGTGAGAGATGACGTCAGTTCCAGTCTTGTTAAAAACTGGATAAAAAAATTGATGAGAAAAATAATTAAAATTACAGAATCTGCTCTGACCATCTCTAATTAATTTACATTTTTTTTATTATATAATATTTAATCTATATTTTTCATGAATATTTAAATATTTAAAACTAAATATATTTTTTTATAAAAAAATTAAAATAATAAATTATTATTTTTATCTAATAAATCTCTTATTTAAAAAATTAATTTATCTAAAGAATTTATGAAAAAAAATAATTAATTTGAGATATTTAAAAAAAAATAAGAGGGAAAAATCCATCGCATCATGGATTTCAGAGAAGTCCAATCTTATTTTATAAAGAACCTCGACTAACTCGATTTGACAGGTGTGGTCACGAGACGTCATGCACGTTTACGATTTTAACGAGAAACGAAGAACGAAGGGCCGTTTGGGGCGGTGGAGTGAGTAGTCTACTTGTAAACTTTAAAACCTAACGCTAAGCCCAATCCCGATTTTTTTCCTAGGCACAGTCCTACATTTTTTAGTCCGGATCGTCTATCTCATTTCATCTCCCATTCCCTCTCACACTCTTAAAAAAAAATGACATGTATCATTTATTAAAATCACATTAACTTTAAAAATAGCAATATTATTTTATTACGCATTTATATAGCAAACATAAAAAACAACAGATTTACAAATAATAAAAAAAGATCTAATTTTTTTTATTAAAAATAAAAAATATCTTAAATATGATTAAATAACAGAATTATAATGAAAAAATTTAACATTGTTGCTTTGAAAGTTAAGTGTGGTTTTCAAACAGTTTTTGTTTTTAATGCTTATTGTAAACAAAACAAATGTCAAATTTACAAATATTAACAAGATATTTTAGATTCATACTTATTAAAAAACATCAAATACACGAACATGTACGATATTAATAACAATTCTGTTTTTTAATTGCTTATTGAAAAGCTTTTGTTTTTAGTTTTTATTTTTTTTTTTATGATTCATTATAATTCTGTTTTTAATTGTAAATATAATAGTGCTTAAAATATTTTTTTAGTTTTTATTAATAAATTTTGTTAGATTTTTTTTTTTTAAACTTAGAATTAAGTGAGCTATGATTAATATGAAATAACAGCAAGTAAACAAAATTAAAAACAAAAATTATTTGAAAACAATAGTAGCATAAAAAAGATAATAATAAAAAAAAAATTGTCAGTCGGTTCATTTTTTGGTAAAACCATGAGATTTGCTTCAAGGCTGTACGGTGCCGGTAGGCTTGCTGTCTAGGCTACACAGCTTGGGATGGTGGTGGCAGGCCGATGAACCGCCGGCAGCGGCACTCTGGAAGAACGCATCTTGTTCTGTATTGCGAGAAAGGAGAAAGAATTAAGATTTTAAGGATTAACTGTGTTTTGGTCCCCTGAAGATTTAAAAGTTTACAAGTAGACCCCTGGCTTCCCAAAACTGTTAACAGCTTTCAATTCCTAATTAAAATTCTCAATGTCTGTCACTGCACATGAGGAGTTGAGTGAGTTTAGACTCTTATATGCTCCATTCAATATTTCAGGCCTTTATTTGCATCTTTGTTTGTTCGGTTCTTAATCGTCCATTATGTTATAGTTCAGATTACTAATATGTATTTAAACCTTTGTTCAGGAAGTGATGCTTGTTCAGATATTTGTTGCAGCTAAAAGGTTTAATTGGAGGTTGACATTGAGCATTTGAATTGATGTTATGATATACTCTGACTCAACTGACTTGCAAATGAATTCCAAGGGTTCAGGGCTCATTGTTAGTTAATCAGGATATGTTTTACAACATCTATGGAGGATTTGCAGCCAATATCCTCTCATTGGCAGCACCTAAGTTAAGCCTTGCAGATACCTCACTTTTTTACATTGTACATTTTTTACTTCAAAGTTTCAGAATATCTTCAGGTCACTTTCATTCTTTCTCCATCGTAAATTCTTCATAAATTTGGTTATGAAGGTTTGGATCATCCTCTATGCTGTCTGAACACTTTAAGAGTTTTATGAATTGATTACGGCAATGAGACAATGAATATTCTTTGGCTGCAATTATTGGGGTCGGTTCTCTAGAATGCTGCAAACATTTTCAGTATGCTCTCTTACTTCACTTTCTATGGTTCTTTTCTGTAATGTAATTGGATCATGCTCTACCTTTTAGTAACTTTACAGGAACATTTGGTTTTGGTTCTCCTGAGAATGGAGTATCCATGATGAGTAGAAATGTAGAAGTCTGAGTTTAATAGCTGAGGTATGTGCAAGTTCAAAACTTTTGTGCTATGGTTAATAGAAAAAGGTATCCAGGTTCTTATATGTTATGGTTCTGTGAATCAAGTATTCATTTGATTTTTCTGCTCTATTTTTTGCGTAAACCTAAACATAAGCATTAGCGTGGTATTTAGCATGGCAGAATGTTTCAGAGAAGCTACCTTGATCCACAAGTTGCTCCAATCATTTAATCTACAAATGTTCTGGCTTGCTCTATCTAATCCATTTTCCTGTAATGGTTAGTTTGCGACTTCCACAAATGCAACAACATGACATAGCACCCGCCGCGTAGCGCTGGCTTTATTTCACCTTGTTTTACAACATACAAGAACTTTCTCCACCCTTTTATTTTTTATCTTCACTCTTCAGGCCAAAAAACAGCATCCGAGTATCCAACGCAGGATTGGAGACACCTAAGCCTGGGTTTCTTAGTTTTGGAAGTGTTCTGATGGTATTAACGCAGGGCAGTGATTCTTGGAGACACATTTGTACTGAATCAAAACAAGTGAACAACAAAGAATTCAGTAAAGTGACTGCATCTTTCTTTGGTTCAGTTATTACTCCAGTCATCCCAATAAGAATATCGTGTTTGACTTTCTAATGTTTTTTACTCGAATTATTGTTATAAAAAATTTATTAATTGTTTTCTCTGGAAAACAGTTTCAGAAACTAAAAACATTCATACTATCGAAAAAATTCATAGATTAAAACGATGAAAATGACACATGACAGTCTTTCTGGGACGGAGTGAGTATCAGTTCAAGATGTTTGTGTTTCATACCTTGTGCTGACTATACTTCTCCCTTACTGTAGGTAAAGAGGAGCTTTGGCTGTTACAGCATAGTTGATGAAGATCCTTGACACATTCAATCAGGTCAGATGGCTTGTATTGTGTGTAACGTTGCAAGGTTGAGTTCTGCATTAGAAAACAATACATATATATAGCTCAAAATCTGTGTCAAGAGTCAAAACTGGAACTGACTTTCTCAAGTGTTCTGAGTTCTGCATTATAGAGCAATACATACCCACGGTCTCTTTGAAGGCACAAGTAAGAATTTGGCCAAGAAAATCGCAGAAGCTGCTAGGAGTGATGGGGTGTAACGTAGCATACTGTACTCCACGAGAGACAATTCAGTGATGTAGCTTGCCATACACTCTAACTGCATTGATGGAACCTAAGGAACCATAGAACATGAACTTTTAACGTTGTTTCTGTTGCAGGAACCAATGAACATGAACTTTCAAGGCTGTACCTCATTATTTACACCTTGCGCAGCACGGACAAATTCCCTAAACATCATTCAACGAGCTCTTACAGGTCAGATACTTGAAAGTTTAACAGAAAATTTCTGTAGAGGAATCTAGCAATTACCTCAAGAAACACTTGGCTGTTGGAGCTGTCATTTCGAATTTCAGGTAATTCAAAACTGCGGACTCCATATCAAGAACCTGCGAAATTCCATATCAATTTTCAAAAGCTTTAAGCGTCCATTTAGTTACCAAAATTTTCATTCCAAAATTTCTTTGTAAATAGTTGGATTTATAATTAATTATTAAGAAGAGAAAATATTGTAAAACTTATCTGTTAAAATAGAAAACTTTATTTTGAAGTTCTCCATTTTAATACTAGAGTTTTCAAAATTTTAAAAATAAGGTTTTTTCATCACTTAATCACTAGTTATACATTCAAATATTTACAAAGGAAACTTAAAATGAAAATTCTCCAAAATTTTCATAACTAAACTGACTCTAATTTTTTCCACAAAACAGCAACTGAGTACCTCCTCTTTAAAGTAGGTGTTATCAGTTATATAACAGAATTCCTCCACTTGTGGTGCACAAATCTCCTCATATTTCCTACAAATTAATTATCCACATTATTAGATCATCAATGGGGTCAATACATTTAAGAAAAATCACATTTCATCGTAGTATTTCTTACGCAGCAATCATCATGCAGGCAACACCAAGCAACTGAAGCCGTTGCCTGTTCATAACATTCCCAGACAGATACCGGTCTATGTAGTTGACAGCCAAAAACAATGTGTCTGGTACAAGATGGTATTCTTCAGAAACCTGCAGGAAAACATGGGCCCAAATCAGTTTAAATATAAAGCAAAATATATACACCTATCTGTTTGAAAACATGTAAGTAGAAAATGGATAAAACTTTTCAAACATAATTTTTTAGGAAAAGTGACCGAAAACCCATCTGGGACAGAAGAAGTATCACCTTTACAAGCCAATCAACGAGTATTCCTCGCATTCTTGCATTTATATCAGTTTGAACTTTCTCCATGAAGTCTGTTGAAGGCCTTTTCTTTGACTATTTATTACCAACAAACAAATGAAGAATGCAGTTAACTAATGACCAGATGCAACTTGAAAGATAGGTAAAAAAAAACAACCTCAGATTCTCGTAGGTGCTTGTAAATGTCAAGATTAACAGCCTTATCATCCATGTCCATCTCTGCTGCAAGAACATCTCTGTCACATTCCCACAACAAATTCCAGTTACACATGCTTTCTAATGAACTCTGCCTTGTTGGAAATGTGGAGATTACTGAAGGTCAGTCATTCTTTCAATAGAATCATGCAATCGCAGGATCATTACTCTTGTCAAGGATTTAATTGTCAAATCAAATAATTATATTTGGATCCAAAGATATTCAAAGACTTAATTATCATATCAAGTAATTATATTTGGATCCAAAAGAATAAACATGTGACAAGTTTTTAATAAGAGAAGGGGAAAAATGAGTATTTGCCACTAACTTTTGGTTAAAAGGGAAAATTTACGACTAAACTATTTTTGGAAAGGTTATCGTTATATTTGGGAGGCAATTTTGCCACTTACCGCGAAATATTAATGAAAAGCATGACAAAATGTCAGTTTTAATCCAAAAAATATATATTTTCAAAAACATTTCCTCAACCATTCAAAATAATAGTAATTCTAAAATGTCACCTTAAGTCCGTGTGGTACTTCTCGGCGTAGGACCTAGGGTAGTAAAATAAACCGAGTCCGTTCAAGCTCGGCTCGAGCTCCGACAAGCATGTTCGATCTGAGCCTCGAGCTCGAGTCATTTTTTACATTCGGGTATTAAACAAGCCGAACTCGAGCCTAGGAGGTTCAGCTAAAATAAGCTCGCGAGCCTACACGAGCTTAAGGAATGAGCATATCCGTGCCTGAATCTGATAGATTCGAGTTCGAGCTCTTCTAAATTAAATTTGTTTTATTATGTAATTTATCCCGATTTCTTCGAGTTTCACGAACCATTTCGAGCCTAATCGAACCAAACTTTGAAATCGAGCTTAAGTGAACTATCTGATGATGGAGTTCATTCTGGAAACTGAAGCTCTTAATCTGATGATGGAGGAGGCAGTAAGTCAAGAGGTGTTCAAACCGATCACGCTTGGAGGAGGTAGAGCAAACATCTCTCACTTACAATTCGCCGATGATGTCATATTCTGCGGTGAATGGTCCATTGATAATGCAAGAAACCTCATGGCTCTTTTGCAGTGTTTTGAAATGGTATCGGGTCTGAAAATAAATTTGGACAAAAGTCGGGTCTTTGGTGTGGGAGTGGATATGGAGTCAGTTACTACTGTTGCCCGGTCGATTGGGTGCTCTACAGCAGCTCTGCCATTCGTTTATCTGGGTCTACCTGTCGGCCGAAATATGAGTCGGTTGAAAAGCTGGGATCCTGTGGTAGAAAAAGTGGAGAAGAGGCTTTCGACTTGGAATATGAACTCTCTTTCAATTGGTGGTCGATTAACCCTGATGAATTCGGTACTTGGAAGTTTACCCCTATATCACCTTTCGGTGTTTCGTGCTCCAGCTGGTGTAGTTTAGAAAATTGAAAGAGTGAGAAACAAATTCTTTTGGGGGTTTACAGGGGAGGGAAAAAAATTAATTTGGGCTAGGATCGAGAAGTTGTTCGGTGATAGTGAAGCGGGGGGCTTGAGCGTGGGTAGCTTGAGAGCAAAAAATCTGGCTATGTTAAATAAGTGGAAATGGAGGTGGTTGAGGGAAACAGATAGCTTGTGGGTGAAGATAGTGTCTCTTTTAAATGGAGGAGTTCCGGGATCGGTGCAGATGGGAGTAGATTCGGAGGGGTGGAGCGTGTGGAAGGACATCGGTAAGGCGGTAGAGGAGACTGAGAGCTTAGGCAGAGGCTTTAAAAATCTTTTTGTGAGAGTAGTGGGAATGGGAAATAGTACAAGGTTTTGGGAGGATGAGTGGGTAGGGGGATGCATTCTGAAAGATAAGTTTAGAAGGCTATTTGAGATGGAGCAAAACAAAGGG
>JBBYHH010052383.1:0-15883 GCA_038382905.1 Daphne laureola
TTAAATAATTGAAATGTTTTAAATATTTGATTTAGTGATCATGTTTCTCAGAATATTTATAAAGGTCTCGAGTTCAAGAATATCTCAAACTCCTTAAAAAAAAAAATTATGGTTAAATGTTGATTTTTTCAAAATAAAAAAATCTAGTGGCAATAATTCAGAAATAAATTGAGTAATTTTATGATGAATGGTCAATAACTTTTTATATAGTTAAAAAATACTCTAAGACATAAATTAATGAAACATTTTATGATCAATCAAATAAGGTGTAAATGTGTGCGAAAAGGAGCTCATTCCATGTATCTGGAACCCCAGGCAAGCACCAGTGGAGGCAATCCTGCCCCCCCTTGGACCCTTGAGGTGCCACCGTGAGCCTGTCCTTGCCTATGTGACCTTCATCTCTCACCTGCGACAGACCCGTGATGTCTAGCAATCTAACCCCACTCCCTCTCACCGCACTCGCCGCGATCCGGTCACTCGATCCCCACACTTCCCTCCCGATCGCCATCGGCGTCGTGTTGTTACAGCTCCCTCCTGTGTTCCACTCCCCGTTCACAAAGTGCCTCGGGGAGATGCTCCGGTAGAACGCTCTCAGTCCCGGGTGGTGCGGCAACTGCGAGTCCACCCACTTCACGATGCTGTGAATCGTGAAGTTCTTGGCGCCGTTTATGGATGTTTTTTTAGGGACACCATTAAGGTACATGACCCAACGGTGGGCTCTCTGTTTTCCTTTGTTCCAGTGGTGGCCGGTGTTGAGGACCAAGACGTCGATTTTGTGGAGGAACTGGCGGAGGAATTGTGGGGGTCTGTCGAGATGCATTGCGATTTGGGTTTTAGGGTTAGAGATGTTGAGTGGCTCCAAATCGCAGAGGGTGGAAGACCAGTCATACAGAATGGTGGTGTTTGTGTCTTGGAAACTGTAACCCAGAGTCACCCCAAATTCATGTCGAATGTCGGAAATGTTTGATCTTTGATCATCGCCGCCGGTTATCATGCACATCAGTGACTGGAACTGTTGCCTTCCTAACGAATCTCCTACAAAAGCCAGGGTCTTGTTTCGCATCCTGCACAAAGATCGTAGTTTTGAATCTAGGCAATCCTACAAAAGCCAGGGTCTTGTTTCGCATCCTGCACAAAGATCGTAGTTTTGAATCTAGGCAAAAACCACAAAAAAAAACCAATAAACTTTCCGACTTGTCACCATTCTGTTTGTTATCCAATCCGATAAATCATCGAATTTTTTAAATTATACTAATTTAGTCATTAGATTTTATTTTTGATGATTTTTCACACAAAAATAAAGCAGATTGAGTGAGAAGTTCAATATAAAATGTTGTCCAATTAAAAAAAACAAACTAAAAGAATATAACCGGGAAAGTCATGCACAGTTAAGGTAAGGAAAAATAATGTGGTATTCTCTTAACGTGAATATGTATTTTTTTTTTTAATTGAACAATTAGAGACACTTTAGATTTTAATTTCATGCTCAATCTGCATTATTTTTTCACTTGAAACATCATCAGAAATCAAACGTAGTGGTTTTCAAAAATTCAATGATTTACTCGGCTGGATAAAAGATGATACGTGACAAATTAAAAAGATTAGGGATTTATTTATGTTTTTTACATTGGAAATTAAACAATTAAAGGTTGTGACTTTCAAGAACTTGGTGGTTAAAGTTGTTACCTTTCTAAGAACTTTGAGCCTTGAAACTCTTCCATTTCACAGTGTGTTGGCTGCCATCTTAGCTTCTCAAATCTGAAATCTTGACGGTGCATTAACCGGCAAGACCAGGAGGGAGAAAGCCACCGTTTACAATCAGAACCGGAATAGAAAGGGCGTCGGTCATCATCATCAACCACCCACTTCCCATTTGCAAAGCCACAGGCTTGATCAATTTGAGGTGCAGGTGATGATAAAGTAGGCATTTTTTCCCAGGTACTGGTGCAGATAAATATGGTGACCCACAGAAGAATGATGAAAAGAAGGGGGATTTCTACGCTCCTCCATCCTAATCTGGAGTTTCCACCTCCTTTCATTCTGAATAAAATGCAAGACTTGGCAATTTGAATCCCAGCAAATTAAGCAAACGAAGATAGACAGAACTATTACATACAGGCAACCATGGCAATATTGATGAGGCAATAAGCACATTGGTGGAATAGTGGCGCAAATCCTTCTCAGCTGATTTGAGTCATTTGACATGTTTAATTTCTTGGTGAAAAACTTCTTATTCCCTTTCAGATTTTAATGATCAACTCAAAATCAAGCCTTTTATTATTGTCACATAAACGCATCAAGTGATTTTGAAAGCTAGGAGATTCCGATTGACAAAAAAATCAGCTTTAAGCCTTGAGTTCTTCAAGTTTGATGAAAATATAAGAGAGTACGGTTTCATGTTCTCTCCAGTTGATATATTCCTAAATTCCAACGCCAGCAAGTATCTAAGTACACTTCCCTTGCCTTTTCCTATCATTCTCAACACAACAAAAATCTGAGTTCTGGCTAACTCCTCTTACAGTGCTTTCCTCCAGCTATCTATTCATGTTTGGGTTGTCTCATGTGTAGAGCCTAGATCTACTAGAATGATGAAAACCAATCATGTTCTCAGATCCAGGTTTCTACATTAGAACCATACCTTCAAAAGAATGATGACCGTCAAAAGAATGAGCCGGAATTGTAGTTAGGAGAGCTTCCCTGTGAATTGTAGTGAGAAGATTGATGGAAATGCTCATCTCTCCATGGTGGCTTCACTGAAAAACTTTCCAGTATAGCATCCTCATCAGCGTGGAACTAAATCTGTGCAAAGAGGAGTTCATTCCATGTGTCTGGAACCCCAGGTAAGCACCAGTGCAGGCAATCATGCACCCCTGGTGCAGCTGTGAGGCTGTATCTGGATATGTGACCTTCGTCTCTCAATTGCGATATAGCTGTGATGTCCAACAGCTTAACTCCAGTACCCCTGACCGCACTTGCTGCAGTAGAATCACTAGATTGTTCTTGAGAAAGTTTCCTCCCAATGGACATAGGAGTAGTGTTGTTGCAGCTCCCTCCAGTATTCCAGTCCCCATTTACGAAGTGCCTCGGGGAGATGCTACGGTAGAACGCTTTCAGATGTGGATGCTGCAGAAGCTGCGAGTTCACCCAATTGACGGTACTGTGGATAGTGAAGTTTCTGGCACCTCCCATATCTGCTAACTTATTATTGGTGTTGGGAACGCCCTCAACGTACATAACCCACCGGTTGGCCCTGTATTTTCCTCGATTCCAGTGGTGACCAGTGTTAAGAACCAAAACATCAATTCTATGAAGAAACCGACTCAAGAATGCTGGAGGCCTGTCAAGATGCATTGCAAATTCTGTGCTTGGGTCAGAAATATTCAGCGGCTCCAAATCGCACAGGCTAGAAGACCAGTAATAAAGAATAGTGGTGTTCGTCTCTGTAAACCGATAAGCCCAACCATCAGGACGTCTAGCACCAGGTGGTATCACAAGTCCAAACTCTTCTCCCACATCTAAAACATCTGACCTCTCATCACTACCTGCGATCATGCACATAAGCGACTGGAACTGCTGTCTTCCTAATGAATCTCCAACAAAAGCTAGGGTCTTGTTTTGCATCCTGTGAATAACAGTGCAACATTAGTATGGGAACTGATGAATACTATGGTAAGTTGACCTAATAAAAACTAAAAGCCTTAAATTTATGCACATACTTGGAACAGAATTCAAAGCACAAACAAATGAATGAGGTTCCACGGTCCCTAGACCCAAATTACCCAATTAAACAGTCAAAGAAGTAACTATCTTTTCAGCCCCTAACTTTACCAGTTAGACAAGTTTGGAAATCTGAACACAATTACATGGGCAATAAATAGCAAAGCTACAATGACTCACGCTGTTAAAGTTATCATTTCAGAAATCCTCCATGACCCACATATCACATTAATTAGTAAAGAGTTCATGCCACAATAGGGTATGTTATTATCAGTGTGTGAACTTGATATTGCACTTCATCATACAGATAATCTGGTTCATGTTTCAGTCTCAGTACCCACTAAAAGTGTTACTGGATTCTACTCAAATATTTTCGGTCAATTTAGTAGAAAGCGGGCAACTTCAGCTCTAGAAATGTTCTTGATCCTATTTGGTCATTAAAAAAAATTCCAAGAAAACATGGAGTCCTCAAAACATGAAGAAAAAGAAAAGCTCAAATTTGAAAGAGGAGGCTGAACATCAATAAAGTACGTGAAGATTTGTTGCTAGTAGTAATAGTACTGATACCTTTCCAAGAACTTGGAACTTTCAAACTCTTCCATTTCACAGTCTTTTGGCTGCCATCTCAGCTTCTCATATGTAAAATCTTCACGTTGCATCAATCGGCAAGCCCACATTGGAGCGAGCCATTGTTTACAACCGGACCCCGAATAGAAAGGCCGTCGATCATCGACCACCCATTTTCCTTTCGCTAAATTACAGGCTGATAAAGCAAATGATAGGAAAATCAGTTTTATATCCTGATACTTAATTCACAGATTAACAATCAATAGTGGGAAACTTGGAGAAATGTCTTGCATCTGTTCTCAGAGAACTATATTCTCTTTCCTTATCTCCTACTCCTTGTTTTCGTTCAGTTCCTTCTGTCCTAAAACTTCATGATACTTTTCCATCTAACTTCAAAGAACTAGATTCTGCAACAACTGCTCAAATTTCACTCAACATATGAAAACACACAGCAATGAGGCTGGGCATGAAGATACATTGAAACTCACTTGAAGAACAAGATATGTAAAACCAATGTCACATCACAGTCACTTGAAGCAAAGCTAAGAAGACATGTCTTCAGGAAAACGAGCATCATTGGAAATGCAGCAGCTCATGCTCAGACCGATCATCAAGAAAGATGGAGATGGAACGGAGAGATAGCTGGAAATAGAGTTACAATTTCCAAAGCAGGAAATATTTTGGACCATATTATGCCATGGATTTACAAGGAATTGTTAATAAAATAAGCAACTCCTCTGCAACTATAAACTTATTTCTACTTTATACATTCAGAACCAATATAACAATCTCACCATTTCCCCCCAAAACTTGTATATATATAAATAGGTAAATGTGTTTCTCATGCTAGGCTACAAATATCTATCCAGATTGCCCATTAACTCTGAGGCTAAGCATCTATCATATCTTACACAATGGCTACTGCAATGTTTGGTCATGAAAATAGCATTGCAGTTCTTAAACCATTGATTTCAAAAGACTGACAAGAAAGGCTGGGTTTTTTACTTTCCCTTCAAAAGAAGTGGACTATCATGAATGCAACTGAAGAAGAGTTACATTTTCCAAGATCAAGCAAGACTATTTCCGATCTGACAAAATTCAGTCATGTACAAGGTAATACTACATAAAACAAGAGCAGAAGAGAGCGGTTATGAACTAAGAAAACGTACACGTTACTTCATCCAAACCAGGAGAGAACTGGAAGAATCGAAATTGAGGTGTGTATGATAAACGAAGCATTTTTTCCCATGCAGGCCTAGCCCAAGTAAGGATTGTAGCACAAAGAATAATGATGAGAAGAAGGGGCATCTCTTTGTTCCTCCATCTTAATCTGGAAAAGCCTCCTTTCATCCTGTTCGAACACAAGAGTCAGTGATTTCTTCAATGCACCAAGATGGAGACGCGACTCTAAGTACACACATGGAACATGATGAAACCTTAAAAAACAATCACAAAGAGAGAGAATGTTTAAGAGCACAGCTAGAAGATTCGGACTGACTTGAAGACTGTATTGACAAGCATCTGAAGGAAACCAGGTGAATCTTCCCTCTGAAAGCTTCTGCCTAAGTTAGTTCAGAGGGAGGAGAAATGAAAACAACTTAACCTCACGCATATGCTTCTCAGTAGAACAAAGAAATCAGTCACCTTATGTTATCCACTTTCTGCAACCTTCTTTAACATTGAGTACTACATAGCTCGCAGATCACAGAGTTAACATTCCTTGATCCAAAGAAAGTCACTTGCATGCATAGACCAAAACTTAGAAACATTAAATCACACCTGATGAGGTCTGCAAACAATCCTTAAAACCCAAGAACAGCCAACGTTTCTGAGGCTCATTTTTTTGGGTCCATAATAGGCAACTTGGTAACAAATTGTTGCTTTGTAAATACGGAGTATATGATTTGATACTCTCTCCACAACGAAAAAAGCTCAGAGATTTCTGAATAAATACAATGTTCCAAGGAAGCTAAAAAATCAAATCAATCCACCCATCAAAGAAGACAAAACAAAACACTCATCAAAACTCAGAAAATTCATCGCTAGATTTCTGAAAGCTTTTCCTCCTGGCGCCAGAGATATCAATGCATATGCCAAATGAAATCCCGAAGCAATTTAGTCATTTCAAGCTCGTTTACAAGGACAAGAACGGAGCAAATGAAAGAGGCAATCTCTACACGGTCGAAAGTGCAAAAAGGGCAAAAGTAAAAAGAGGAAAAAATAAAATAAAATAAAATAAGAGAAGACCAGAAATAGTAATAGGAAACCTGAGGCGAAGCCATAAAAGGAGCGGAGATTGAGCTCGAAATGAAGATTGCATCTGGGGAGAGAAGGTTTCGCGGAAGAACAAAAATCTTCAGCGGATTATTCTATTGTTCAGATTGAAAAAATCGAGACTGACAAAAAAAAAATCGAAGATTTGATTTGGGTCGGCCAAAAAATTTGAAAAGGAAAAGAAAAAGAGAGAAAATCAATGATTATATTGACGGTGGTTGTCTGCGAAGTGTCGGCGTCATTGACGGTTGCTCGAAAGTCGAAAATGAATGATGATGATCATGAAAAGAAGGTCAAATCATGTTCTCACCCTTTGCCTTTTACTAACCTTTCAGTTGAGCCACTTTCTTTTATCCATGTTCAGTTTCAGCTTTCAAGTAGTTACTCCTCTTCCTTCCTTTCCTCATATTTTCTTTAACAAATATCCTCCATAAACAATATACAAGTCTAAAAATATTGGGTCTAACAAATATTTTCTTTTATTTTTTCTTTATTCAGAAAATATGCCAAAAAAAGAGGAATGCCTTGTGGATTGAGTTTTAACATGACAAACTGAAAAAAGAAGAAGAAAAAAATGCAAACCGCTCCTCACTTATTGATAGGATTGTCATGTGACTGAAATTATTATACAACTTTATGTTATGTGGTGCCTATTCATGCCACATTGGTTCATATTTTCATAATCTAAATAAACTTATTTATTCGACTCCTATCATTGAGCCTCACTTTTCACCCAATGGAGAAGGTAATATTATAAGCGGATGTCTAACAACTTTTCCAATAGTTTTTTTTTTTTTTTAAATGGAGATAAAAAAAAAAATTATTTCAACTTCAACAACTTCCTATTTTAAAGAATCATCTATTTATTATAAGAATAAAATATTCTACATCTTTGATTAAAAATTAAAAAATTATTTAGAGAAAAGCAAGATGAGAGAAAATAGATATTTAAACCAATCACAAGTAGTCTAAGAAAAATAAGAGACGGTTAAAAAAAAAGTAGATTTTCGGAAACTTCCAAAATTTGGAGAATGCTGTAAATTTATGAAAGACTTCATATTTTTTCTCTATTCTTCATTTTTTAGAATGAGATGGAGAAGTTGTTGGATAGAAAACAAAATGCTGAGAATTTCCAAAAATAAGCATATAAAAAAAATGAGAGAGTTGTTGGAGATGATCTTATAGTACGAGTAACTTGTAGATGTTTATCTGATTTTAGACTTTAACGGAATTAATATTAACCTTTTGATGTTTATCTAATTTTACACTTTAATGGAATTAATATGATTAAGTAAATTTATGAATATCTTGCTCAAAATTAAAATATAGACAATTTTTTACGGTTGAAACATTATTTATGACAGACATTCTTCTCGAACTACTATGTCAACTTTGGGTCATAATGGTTAGGGAAATCTTCATTTTCCCCCTCTCAGGTTAGGAGAAACTTTTAGTTTGCTCATCTAATTTTTAAAAACCTGCAAAGAATCCCATTTAGTATGGTGAAAATCTTTAAACTATCCATTTGATAGTTAGTTTCACAAGTTAACTGTTAATTTTTTTAGACTAATGATTTAATTGAACCCTAAAACTTTTAACCCTTATATTCTTATCCCTGAAACAATGATTTTTATGATTGCGGCGGCCCTCCTTTTTTGGTTGGATGCGACTAGGCGATGACGACGGATTGGATAGGTCACTGGAGCATGAAGGTCGATTTTTTTTTTTAAGAGATAATAATGTAAGAGTAAAAAGTTTTAGAATTTCAATTAAGTCATTAATCTAAAAAAACAAGAGTCAACATATAAAATTAATAGTCAAAAATCTCGAAGGGACAAACCGAAGCTTTCTTAAAATGAAGATATTTGTAAGTTACCCTAATGGTTTTGGGCCTTTCCCATTTGAAAAGTTAATCTTTGAACTCAAAAGTGTATCAAACAAATTGCTTGACCTGGCCCATTTAAAAAGTCGCAATCTTTGAACTCCAGATAGTGTATCAAAGAAATTGTTGGACCTGACCTTAGTCATTTTAAAAGTCCCAATCTTTGAACTCGATAGCGTATTAAACAAGTTGTTGGACTTGACCCGTTTAAAAAGTCTCAATATTTGAACTCGATAGTTTATCAAACAAAATATTGGATCTGGCCCATTTTCAAAGTTCCAATCTAACTGTATCAAAAATCAAAACAATTGGGTTAAAAAAAATTAAAAAAAAAAGCATTCAAAACGACTCTACTTCTCAGTTCTCACAGGGAAACGGTACTCGTCTGACATCCGGAACGATTTTCTTTCTGTCTTGAAGAGAAAGCCTTCTCTGAGCTAAATACCGGCGGACTCGAAGAAGAAACCCCACGGTCTCACGATGAGCAGAGGAAGCGGAGGCGGCTACGATCGCCACATCACAATCTTCTCCCCCGAAGGTCGTCTCTTCCAAGTCGGTAAGGCATTCGATTCGCTCTCGCCACTTAGGTCTTTCAACTTCATCACAGATTTACATCCTTATGGTCGTGTGTTCGCTAATTTACTGTTTTTCGTTCTTTCCGAGCAGAATACGCATTTAAGGCTGTCAAGGCAGCTGGGATCACTTCGATTGGCGTTCGTGGGAAAGATTCTGTCTGCGTTGTTACCCAGAAAAAAGTTCCGGTTCGTAGTGTTCTTCTTGGTTGGTTTTTTTTTTTTTTTTTTTATGTATCATTGTGCTACGTTTCTATTGAATTTTTATACTAAAAGGGTTTTGCTCGATTTGCAGGATAAGCTTTTGGATCAGAATAGTGTCACTCACCTCTTCCCTATTACCAAGTTCCTTGGATTGTTGGCCACTGGAATGACAGGTTCTCTTATCTAAATTTTAAACATGTTTTTTCTGTTTTTTTTTTCAGCTGATTCGAATAACTTAGCAGTAGATTGGCTTACTTATTTTGCTGACATTCTATTCAAAATAAAGCTGTTGTACCAGTCTTTAACAAAATGTGTAAATGTCATGCGCAATTCTAGAAGGAAATAGCTGGCCAGGCCATAATGTTAAAAAAAATTGTCAACGGAATTGAAGCATTCTAGGATGGAAAACTTAATATGCTGAAGAAATGCCAGAATCACATGAAATATGCGGAAAAAAACTCTATGCTACTGCCTGATGCTTGCCCAAACCGTTGCTTGGTTGTTAAATATCAGCGAAACTCATTTGGTTGGCTTCTTATAAATCATATGATTTCTAGTTCTACGGAGTGTGCAAACATTTACTGTAAATATAAGGCTTTTAACAAAATGTATGTGTCATTTCCAGCGGATGCGAGGACCTTGGTCCAACAAGCAAGAAATGAAGCAGCTGAGTTCCGGTTTAGATATGGATATGAGATGCCTGTGGATGTATTAGCGAAATGGTGTGTAGCTTTAGTTTCTTGTGTCGATACCAGGATATCTTTGTGTGCCATTAAAAAACTTGGTATTACTTAATGACCATTCAGCTTCAGCATGATGTAAGAGGGAAGTTTGAACAGACATAATCTTCTTACATTTATTTTATGCGCATGTCAAAAGATTTTTTTAATACAGATGTAAACTATTGTTAGCTTCTAATCTGTGCTTGTAAGAACCATGGCCATGATTGTTGTGGGCACACAAAGGCATCTTAGTATGATTAACAGTGGTGATGTTTGAGTACCATGCTCAGCAGATGAATAGCCTTTAACACAAAGTGTAACCTGATAACCTCTTTGGTTGCAGGGTTGCAGATAAGTCCCAGGTTTATACTCAGCATGCTTATATGAGACCACTTGGAGTTGGTAAGCTGAATCCTTTTTTTGGTTGGCTTTCTATCAAGCTAAAAGCCTAGAACTTGCATACTATGCAAGGTAATGAGACTAATTGCTGGCAGTATTGCCTTTCCTTTCTTCTTAACATTGTTCATTTTTTCCCTTTGAAGTTGCTATGGTCTTGGCTATCGATGAAGAGAATGGCCCTCAACTTTACAAGTGTGATCCAGCAGGCCATTTCTATGGTCACAAGGTAACTGGGATGTTGAATTTGATCACCTTCTGAATGTTCCATTATTTTCAACAAAATGGTCGAAGCAGTAGTGTGCCTGTGTGATATTTCTTGTAGCTGCAAGTTCAAATAGCATCCTAGGTTTTGGCGTGAAATGACTGCTCAGAATATTTTTCAGGCAACAAGTGCTGGATCAAAAGACCAAGAAGCAATCAACTTCTTGGAAAAGAAAATGAAGAATGACCCTGCTTTCTCTTATGATGAAACGGTGCAGGTATATTTGTTTACATGTGAATTGGTATGCTTCAATATAGACATTATCTTTCACAGTTTCACTTCATTACTTCTAAAACCTAGCCGTGTCAATTTTTGTGGTATTTTGTACTTAACTTATTCTATAAATTGCTTTCATGCCATGAAATGCTCTAAACGTTCTCAGTCTTCGACATTGTTAATTTCTTTTCTAACAGAAAATAAAAAATTTCGAGTAGATGTTTGATTTTTTTTGTTCAGGGTATGACTTTGGGCTTGGTTTATTCTTGGAAACTTGACATGAAATGCCATAGGGTGTTTTCTGAAATGATATCAGGAAAAGATGTACTGTAACTCACCAATTTGTGGGCTATGAAGTTGGAACTTCTTACTGAGGACAATGGTTTTTCTAGAGTCCAATATAAGTCCCAAACACTTAGGGTCCGTTTAGTTGTGGAAAACATTTTCAGTTTTCATTTCTAAATTTCATTTGTAAATGTTTGATAGTATAACTAACTTCTAAATGATGGAAAACCAAGGTTCACTAGTTTAACACTAGAATTTTCCAATATTTAGAAAATAAGGTTTTCGATTACTTTAAAGGTAGTTATATGATCAAACATTTACAAAGAAAAGTTGGAGATGGAAACTTAGAAAAAATTTCACAACTAAACGGACCCTTAATGATTTGTAATTTTCTGTGTATTTATTATGCACTTTAACTCAGGTATTTCTAGGCCTTTGCGGTTTCTCCTAAGGTTAAGATTCTTGGAAGTTCTGATACAGTCTTATTACTATTTCGCAGACAGCTATTTCTGCGTTGCAATCAGTTCTTCAGGAGGACTTTAAGGCTACTGAGATTGAGGTATTACCATAGGCTTTGCACTTTATTTAGTTGCTGGTAATAATAATAGAATCTGTATTTTTGCATTGCTTTTTCAGCTATGCTGCAGTTTTCATCGCTAAAACACCATTCTGAAATTTGAAAATTTACATTTAACATACTTTTAACCCTAGTCGTGAATCTGGAAAAGTTGTAGTACATCATTTATGTAAGCATGGTTAGGTTACAACTTGAATGATTTAGAACACTATAAATATCGGAGGTTGCTAGTGTTAATTTGTTTTACTAACAAAATATCCTGCAATGGCATCCACAAGCTGTAGCAGGAATTTTGTTGTTGACCGACCGCCTTTCCCTGGTTTCCAATTTCAGCATAAGAGAACCTGAAGTTTTTATTACCTTGGCTTTGTTCGATTTCATGCTTTCACAAAATAATTTTCACAAACTTCCATCACATCACCTTCAAATCAAATTTTCTCACAAACATCACATCTACGATCCTAAAATACAAACTTTTTTTCACACTTACTATTCCTCTTTACAAAAAGAACACGCCCCTTAAAATCTTCAAAAGTACCTTGGTTTCACAAATGAATAAACATCTCTAAAATATTTTGCCACCAACAGCCTAAACTGACCAGACTGAAGGGCTGAGACGTTGTTGTACCATTGGTTAAACTTGCCTCATGAAACTGAAATCTAGTGAAATGGTTTGAAGGTGTAAACACAGTTCTTTGTTTAGAGATTCATGTTATTGCATTTGTGTCATTAAGCTGCCTAATATCCTATATGGTTTAGGGTAATGAGATCCACCTCCGTGATTGTGTGATCCATTACGTAACCTCAACCCTGGAAAACAAAAACAAATCGCTAACATTATACCTTTGTGGTGTCTGACAGGTTGGAGTAGTGAGAGCAGATGATCCTGCGTTCCGAGTGTTGTCAACTGAAGAGATAGATGAGCATTTGACAGCTATCAGTGAGCGTGACTAATGAACAGCTGTGGCTAAGCTCTTTGTTCTTTGTGGCTTACTTTGTGAGTTGACATAATGTGTTTGACAATGATAGGAGGCCAGTTGTGCTCTAATCTTGTACCTTGATTACTCGTTTGCTGCTCTCGAAAAATTAAATTTACACCATTTTATTCCCAGTAGCATATTTCTCAATGTCAAGTTAGAATATTTCGGAGTCTTGTTCAATCTTTGTCTGTGCAGATGAGAAAACACATGAATTTGCAGGAGGCAAATTTGGTAGCTTAGGATGTGTCTTAATGAGATTTTTATTATGTATGGATAGCTGTGCAGCTTCGTAGACATGGAGATCATATTCATTTGAGTGGTAACTTTCCGACGAAGTTGGAGTTGAGGCTACCCATGTAGAGATGATCCTCAAACTCCAGAGCGGATGTTACAAAGGACATGACTGACCCATCAGGATCATCAAAGCTTCTGGTAATGTTTCCATTGACAGCCACATTAACTACTGTTGCCTTGCTGTGCACACCATTTACTAGGTTGAGCAATCCTGGAAATGTTGCAACTATATGTTTGGCCATGAATGAGGTATGCACGAACTCGAAGCCTGGTTTTGTTAGCTGCAAGAAAGAAGAAAATGATTCAAAGCTCTCGGATGTCGAATTATGGCAACATAGCTTGTTATTATTACCTGTAATAAGGCAATCCAGAATGAACCATCTGGAGCGAGATTGATGTTGTCAGGTGCACCAGGAAGATTATCAACAAAAACCTCGGTTTGCCCTTGTGGGTCCCCTGTGAGCCAGTACTTGAGGCATCGAAACCTGACATGACCAGAATTAAGTTGTAGATGAGATGGTATGATATACATATGCATATCACAAGCAGTGAAGTTACTCACTTCCAGGTCTCACAGACGATGAGAAATCGTTCATCGTGGGAAAGTGCGACGCCATTAGCGAATCCCAAGTTGGTTAGAAGAATGGAAGTAATGTTAGTCGATGGGTCGTGCTTGAGCAGCTGGCCGTGGGGCTTAGCCTCCAGTACGTCAAGAAACCAGTTATGGAGGCCAAACTTGGTACTGGCCACAGTCAAGTACAAACTCCCATCTGACCCTTCAATAACATCATCTGCAAACCTAGCCACCAAATGCACATATGAAGGAAAGGTGTCAGCTTAAACTAGTAACTACCACTCACTATTGCTTTGGAAAATAGAGATGATATTGGCAAGTAAGTGCTGACTCGGGGTGGGGGGGATGAACATAGAAACGAACAAGTGGTCCAAAATAAACATCTGGTGAAAGAGGAAATAGTCCATTTGTACTTTGTCCTTTAGTTGGTTAATTTGTATAGTAAGGCCAAATATGGCCGGAACAGAGGCACATGGCCGGCCCTCTCCGCCCGCCCAATTCTTACCTTTCTCTTTCATCGTCTCGTCTTCACGCCCCAACTTGCAACTCACTTGGTTTTTTTTGCACTCAAATTGAACTCAAATACTACCTACTTTATCTTATTTTCTTTGTAAATTGTAAAGAAAATTGCAGTAAAGAAAAGTTTTAAAACAATAGTTTTATCATATAGTTAATTTAAGATAGCAAAATTGATGAAAGTAAGAATAAAAAAAACCCTAGCTAGCTAGCTAGATAAATTTGTAGGAAGCAAGGAAATGAACCTAATTTTGTGGCCATTCACATGTGATGCAAGGACACTAACACCTTCTTCAGTCACCTTAAGCAAACCCTGCAGATGAGTGTTTCATTAACACATACTCTCTCGGTCCCTTATTAGTTACATATGTTTAACTTTTAAAATTATCTTTTATTCAAATTTTTATAGTAAAATATCTATCAAAACATTTTAAATATATATATATATTTTTAAATTTTAAAAATTTATCTATATATACATATTTTTTTTAAGAATTTTCTAAAATTTTATTCCTGACAAAAATTTGAGTAAAAAGCAATGATAAAAATTAAACATGTTCAACTAATAAAGGATGGATGAAATATTAAGATGTAGTACTATTATTGTTTACCTGTTCAGTGTCGCACACAAGAAGGGCACCATTTTTCTTTGAAATGGTGATTCCAAGTAAAGTATCAGTCTTGGTTACTTGCTTCCAGCTCTCCCAAGAACTACCTCCATGAACAAGCCTCTTGATCCAACCGTCTCTAGTGGCTGTGTAAAGCACTCCACTTTCATCCACACACACAGCTTCCGGTTTGTTCAAAAACCCAATCTTTTCCACTTTCTGGAAACATATTTTGTTATTAATTAACCAAATTAAAATTGAGTTGAAAATTAATGAGATAAAAGTAATAATCATGATATATTTACCTGGAGGTGGCTGTTTGAAGGAAAAACTGAATTGAGCGACGGCAGATAAAGTGGGTCGGCCGGAGATATTGGGGAGAAGAAGAAGATTTGAAGCGTGACAGCTGAAGAACAAAGCAAAAACGCAGATACAAATTTGAACATATTGCCTAAAGTAAGATCAGTAAAACCGTTCTTGAAGAAAAAGTCTCCGGAAGGAAGAAAGAAAGAGGCGTAAATGAAGAAGATAAGGGCCCAGTGTTACGGAATCCAGCTTCCCTGAGGTGCATGCGGTGCACTTTTCATTCCGTCTCTTCCCCAAATACTCTAAATTAATTTATTTTTATTTTTAAATAAAAAATTTATATAATTAGATAAAAAAAAATTAATTTAAATATTTTTATTTAAATTAATTAAATCTAAAATAATTTTTTAATCCAAATCTATATGTATCAAAAAAAAAATTTGATTGTATTAATAAAATATAATGAGAGATAAAAAGATTATGTCAAATTTTGTTAAAAATTAGATAAAAAAAAATGATTTGAAAGTTATATAAAAAATAATTAAAATTACAGAATCTACTCTAACTATCCCTAATTAATTTTACATTTTTTTGTTATACAATATTTAATTTATATTTTTTATAAATATTTAAATATTTAAAATTAAATATATATTTTTTATAAAAAAAAACTAGAAAAACAAATTATTATTTTTATCTAATAAATTTTTTATTTAAAAAAAGATTATCTAAAAACTTTATGAGATAAAATAATTAATTTAAAATATTTAGAGAGAAAGAGGAAGGCAGAAATCCACCGCACGTTGCGGTGAATTTCAGAGAACCCAATCGCACAGTTACGTTCTCGCACTAGGATACATTCCTGCCATCTCATCAAAGTTTGACATAGAGATTAATGAATATTTTGATTAGATGGTAAAAATATAAA
>JBBYHH010052494.1:0-15882 GCA_038382905.1 Daphne laureola
CTGCCGGAGACGGGTATGTGGAAGAGAACATCACTATATACTAAAGTCTATGCTAATTGTGCCTTTTTACATGGATTTAATATGAGATGGATATTATTTTTTGCAACATATCTGTGCTGCTTTCAGAAGGTTTAAATTTGTCAAAAGTATTAACGGAAATTTTTTATTAAATAGATTCTTTATTTTTTAAGTAAAAACTACCAAGATATAGTATATATGTAAATTTAAATCTAATAAATATTGAAAATCTAACATTCATTTAAGAAATAACGTATATTTATTTTTCTTATTGATATTATCCCCGCAGAAAAATATGAGTGATCACACTAGTGATCAACAAACGAAATTATGGTCAAATAATTGTAGGTTTTGGTGATAAGTGGGTAGAAAAATCATATGTTTCTAAAAATGAAGGGGAATAAGTGTAAATTTTGAAATAGTCGGGAGATAATCACACTTGATGCATTTATGATTAACTTCACTCAGTGTCTAATTGAGTGAAGAGCAATAAAGCACAAATTTTCATCTATGTTTGGCCCAAAGATTGGGGTTGAGTGGCAAGAGACTCATCCTTCCTTAAGCAATGTCTCGAGTTCGAGTCTTGTGTATGGAGAAAACATCTCTGAGAGAACTGTCTCTCGAAGAGGCCCAATAAAGCTCGATCCAAGTAAAATTGGAAAAAATTGTCTTTCAAAAACAAAAAACAAAAATGTTTGGCCAAAAAATAAGATTCACCACTAATTTTTTTTTATCCATTTTCACCACTAATTTTACTATTTATGGTACAATTTACCATCAAATTTTAATTTAAGCCACAATTTACCACTAAGTTTGTTAACGGATGGAGTATTCCCGAATATTCCGTAAAATAGAAATATATGAGATCTATGTCACTCTTCTAATAATCAATTTAACCTAAAACTTTAAAAATTTAACAGATACTCTTTAAATTTATGACTTGAACCTATTGTTATTTGATATATTAACATCTTTAAGAATCAATATTTTTTTAAATCCGTGACAAAATTAGGTATTTAAACTAATTAATTAATAATATAAAAAGTTCTTACATAGTAAAGTGGCCTAAGGGTGCTCTGAGAAATTGGTCAGTTGATTGTTCCGTTCACTGCGGTAATTTTTATGCACTCTCAAATCTGTACGTCGAGTATACGAGTCTACATCATTTATTCCCTTTTATGTGTTCCTATTATATTTCCTTTTGTATAATTAATTACATCATTAAAAAATCTGCTACCTTGGTGGTGATTGCAGCGTATGGTATGCATCCTTACCTCATTGGACCGGGGTCTCTGTTAGATCTTTGTGGGCTAGGTTTCAACATTACTATTACCTTTTTGTTAGTGTTGTCTATGTTCACCCTAGTCATTGAAAGTTCGTCACGTAGGTGTTGGTAGAGCTGACCACGCTCGTAATAAGTGTCAAAGGTGGTGGTTGCAACTTTCATCCATAATTCGTTTGGTTCAGGGACTCTGACTCTAAGTTAGTTGACGACTCTTGATGACTCACGGTTTTTGGTTATTTTGTAAGAGTGTTAGTTTTTATGTTTAGAACTCTTTTTGTTATTTTGAAAACCCTGCTTTATTATGTGGTAGGTTTATTTTTGTTTTTATTTTGTATCGGTCAATGCTATAGGGTGGTGTTAGTGTCCTTGCAGGTTCCGCTGCTAACACTCTTGATAGCATAACGTGGTACGCCGATATCATTTAGTTCATATGAAGCGTTCATAAATATCGTATCATTGATTATCTTCTATCCGTGACAGTGATTTGATTGTTGCTTAACTTTTTTAAGCAGTGCTGGGAGTGTTGGTCGCGTGAGTTTGCTGTTGAGTGTAACCTAATGTTTGAGTGTAACCTAATGTTTGATGTAATTTTTCTACCGTTCTTGATCTGTTTAGTTTGCGGTTTTAGAATGCGTTTGGATTAGATTCTTTTTTACTTATTTTATAATGATATTTTATTAATAAAATGATTCATTCAATGTTCAAAGGAAAACAAACAAAAAAAACTGCTAACCTTTTTACAGGAAAATTAATAATGTTAATTAATTATAAGAGTGAACACGTACAAGAGCGGAGATGTGATCTCTACTCGTATCTATGGATTGGCTGTGACCATGGCCAGTACCACTAACTTGGTTTTCCCAGTTGCTAATGCTCAAATCTTTTGTTACCCTAAGGCTAGGAGGAGCTCGTAAGCATGAATCAACAAGCCATAGCACGCTGCCATGAAAGTTCCTGCTAATCACTTCCGAGCAATAGCGAACCAATACGCATCCCAGCTGCAACTATGCTACCCCCATTGCCCCACCTCTCACACTGTGGCTCAAACCATTCATGCCCACATGATAGCTTCCGGCTTCAACCCGCGCGGCCATATCCTCAACCGCCTCATTGATGTCTACGGAAAATCGGCCAACCTTGTCTATGCCCGCCATCTGTTCGACGCAGTTCCCCAAACAGACGTAATCTCGAGAACTTCCCTCATTTCGGCGTATTCGGCTTCTAGGAACTTAAAACTTGCCTGGAATATATTCAATCAAACGCCTTTGGATATGAGGGACTCGATTTTCTACAACGCCATGATCACGGCCTGTTCACATAATGATGATGCGCACGCTTCCATTGAGCTCTTCCGCGAGATGATGCGGTATGAGTTCAGGCCTGATTGTTTTACCTTCAGCAGTGTTCTTGCCGCCTTGGCAGCTATTGTTGTCGATTGGAGACACTGCGGACAAATGCATTCTGCAGTGGTGAAAACAGGAACCGGGTTACTTACCTCTGTTCTGAATGCTCTTGTATTGGTCTATGTTAAGTGTGCTTCCTTACCTTCTGTATTGTCATCATCGTTGCTTACTGCAGCAAGGCAGTTGTTTGATGAGATTCCTGAAAGAGATGAGTTGTCATGGACGACAATGATAACAGGCTATGTGAGAAATGATGATCTCGAAAAAGCGCGGGAATTGATTGATGGAACGAATGAACAATTTGTTGTTGCTTGGAACGCAATGATTTCTGGTTATGTGAATCATGGACGTTTCGTAGAAGCAGTAGATATGTTTAGAAAGATGTATAGTCTGGGAATCCATGCTGACGAGTTTACATACACTGGTGTCATTAGTGCTTGTGCGAATGCTGGATTCCTTCAGCTTGGCAAGCAGGCGCATGCTTATATTCTTAGAACTGAACCGACTCCTTCACCTGACTTCTCTTTATCTGTCAATAATGCGTTGGTTACATTTTATTGGAGATGCGGGAGAGTGGATGAAGCTACAAATATTTTTAATAAGATGAAAATAAGAGACCTGGTTTCCTGGAATGCAATCTTGTCAGGATATAAAAGTACAGGGCGCATCAATGAAGCTAGGACTTTTTTTGAACAGATGCCAGAGAGGAATTACTTGTCATGGGCGGTCATGATATCAGGATTAGCGCAGAGTGGGTTTGGGGAAGATTGCTTGAAGCTGTTTAATCAGATAAAGGCAGAAGGTTTTGATCCCTGTGATTATGCATTTGCGGGAGCAATCACATCATGTGCTGTGCTTGGCTCATCAGAAAATGGGTGCCAACTCCATGCGCAAGTTATCCGAGTAGGTTTTGATTCAAGTCTTTCAGTGGGAAATGCACTAATTACCATGTACGCTAAATGTGGATTCTTACATGCTGCCAATCGTATGTTCCTTAGCATGCCATACATTGATTTGATATCTTGGAATGCTATGGTTGCAGCACTAGCCCATCATGGGCTTGGACTCCGTGCACTAGAATGTTTTGAGCAGATGCTAAATGATGGGGGGATAGTACCTGATAGGATATCTTTCCTCACAGTCCTGTCAGCCTGTAGCTATGCAGGTTTAGTTGAAGAAGGGCGCCGATATTTTGACTCTATGTATTCACGTTTTGGGATAACCCCAGGTGAAGATCATTACGCTCGTCTTATTGATCTATTATGTCGAGCTGGAAAGCTCTCAGAAGCAAAGGATTTGATTGACTCAATGCCTTTCAAGCCTGGTGCGCCAATCTGGGAGGCACTTCTTGCTGGATGTAGGACACATGGAAATGTGAACTTAGGAATTCAAGCTGCTGACAGGCTCTTAGAGATGATACCACAACACGATGGAACCTATATACTCTTGTCGAATATGTATGCTGCTGCTGGACGGTGGGATGATAAGGCTAAAGCGCTTAAATTAATGCGAGACCGAGGAGTGAAGAAGGAGCCTGGGTGTAGTTGGGTTACGGTTGAGAACAAGGTTCATACCTTTCTGGTTGATGACACAGTGCATTCAGAAGTGCTGGCCATTTACAGCTTTCTTGATCAACTGGGTAAAAAAACCAAACAATTAGGATACAGACCTGACACAAAGTTTGCACTGCATGATGTAGAATCTGATCAGAAGGAACACTCACTGTCTACTCATAGTGAGAAGCTAGCTGTAGCTTTTGCACTCATGAAGCTCCCACTCGGTGCTCCGGTACGAGTTTTTAAGAATCTCCGTATATGTGGAGATTGTCATAGTGCTTTTAAATATATATCAATAGCAGTTGGAAGAGAAATTATTGTAAGAGACGCCAAGCGTTTTCATCACTTCAGTCATGGTGAATGCTCTTGTGGGGATTACTGGTAAAACCTTTACAAACAAAAGTTTATTACAGATTCATTGGCTCACATTTTCTGGTAGACAGACATATGTACTTCTGATTTGAGGCTACACTTTCAAGGTTCTCTGAAGTAGATTATGATACAAACATATGTGGATATGGGGGAATGGAAGCTAAAACGAACTTGTTGGAATTGAGGCCTGAGAATTCTGGTTACTATGTGTTGATCGGTAACATGCATTCTTCTGCTGGTAATTGGCTTGGGACAAGCTAGTGCAAGTGAGGACTTGCATGAGGGACTTGGCTGTAAGAAAAGCTCCAAGCTGTACTTGGATCGATGTGGGCTCTGGCTTTAGCCCGTTTGTCGTGGGAAACACGTCAAACCCCTCAACGTGTGAGATCAATGAAATGTTGGCTCGATTTTCTTACTGAGTTGACAAAAGATGACAGCCACATTTTTGGAGAACAGGTGCAGATGATGAACATCTTCAGGAATCATCTTGCTGATAATGAAATTATTGTTGTATATATCATTCTTAGCCATTAACTGCTCAATTGGCTGATGAGCATATTTCGATACGCTCTCTATATCATGCATCCATGATAAGAGAATCCAGAGCTCCCATCTGTAAGCGAAAGGACATTTTTAACCTTCTAGCAGCCAGAAACAGGTATGATATTGAATCTCATTCCTGAGTGGTCATTTTTGTTTTTGTTGTCATAACAGGCTGAATTACAGCAAAGGAAGTAAGAAATGATGGATGATAATTGCCCTCAGGTTTGTCCTACAGCTTTCTTAATGCACTTTATTTGTACTACTGAATGTAGTATAGGTTTTTTTTTTTTTTTTAAAGGCAACAATGAATTTTATAGATGGAAGATATTACACCATGTATTCCAATATACCTGAAACTCCAAATATTCGCCACACCGTAGATACATGATGAAATCCCTTCTTAACAACCCATCATCTAAGAAACCCCCAATACTAGACTTTCTAAAATAATCCAAATAAAACTCCATAGACATGCCCTCCAAGCATTAAATCCCACTAGAAAAACCAAATTTACTCCAAAATAATAGCCAAAAGCACCCACCAAAAAGCAGCTAAAAATCAAAATAGATGCAATAAACTCCACTATCCTAAAATGATTAATCTTTGATACTCCAATGCAACCTCTTTAATTCAGATTTCAGTTTCACATTGGACACCGCTATAGCAGCTTCATCAACTTTACCAGACTTTTGATGTGGAGATAATTTCTTCTTCAGAACTTCTTTAAACACCTCCAAATTAAAACTTTCTTCGAAAAGCCTATACCCAAACTGTTGATGGTTTGAATCGGTATCCCCATCCTTAGCAGAGGATGAGAGTGGCGCAATTAAATCATTTTAGTCCTTGATTGACAGTGGAACCATACATAGTAGTTTTTGTTACTGTAAGATAGTGCCTTTGATCTATGTTTTTTTGCATTTCCTTTGGGTTATCACACCCTTGGACAACTTGGAAAATCTGCCTGATACTAGAAACGCTAGAGTTAATTTATTTAGCTGAAGACTAGTAGAGAAGGCATGAGATGAAGTTCAATCTTTCAAAATACCCACTTAAAGAGCAAGAGAACATGAACAATGAAATGCTTAAAGATTTTCAGAATCCGAAAAGTCAAGACCAATGATTCCGTGGCCTTAACAAACAATGTTATTCTCAACCCTGAGAGGTTTCTTGAACACTTAAAGAACCAGAAAATTGGGTTAAGAAGCGTTTTTTTCTTTCTTTTCTTTGGCACAGATGCATTTATTCATTAGAATTGGAGTATTCATCTATCAACTTACTGCCAATTTGGCAATTGCAAAGTCAGTCGGTAGATCCTGACAAAGAAACTGATCCATAAGACACGTGTCTTGATCATTTGTTACTAGGTGCTGCTGGTAGGAGGACTGCAGTATGTAAGAGCTCTGCAACTGCGCCATGTTGGTTGTGTAAATGTCTAATTAATCACTGAAGTCTTCTGCACCTGTAACATCTGCCAAGTACTACATGGATATAAGCACAATGTCTGAGTTCCCAGTGTTGGCCAAGTGATTAAACTTCTAAGTACATAAGATTAAGGTCTTAAGTTCATCTCTTACGAGTTGTGCTTCTCTCCTGGAGGAAGCCAGTAATTGATTTGTGTTTATTTAATAATATATTAATTATAATTTGAACTAAATTTACATTAATTAGTATTAATTAATGTATTAATTAACCTTAAATACATGACTGTCTTCCTCCGGTACTACTGGAGAGAAGCGCAACTCCATCTCTAACCTCCACCATTGATAAGAGAAATAAAAAAAATTGAGCCACTTGTCTCATGCTAGAAACATGGAGAGAGATGAGATAATCTAGCCAGGAGTACTAATTTTGTTGAATATTTAATTCAACATTTTGAGTTACGCGTCAAAGTTCCTAGAATCTAAAAGGAGCACCGGCATTAGCCTCGGCTGGTTCCAACACAATCTTGGAGATTATTTGGCTAAGATTCGGAATTTGATTATTTAATATGGGTCAACAGAAGGGTTATATATGTCGTTTTAAACACATCTTATTAGGAAAAAAGTTCAATTTTAGCACTCACATTTATCTTTTGGCTAAATTTTAGCACCATTTTAAAAATTAATTCGTTTTTGCCATTATAATTATTGTTTGGGTCTCCGTTTGGTTTGGTGTTCTAAGTTGCTGACTGAGTATGAATTTGATGAAATGATGTCCAACTGATGTGAGGTGGTTAACACATGGGAAGACGGTGCGATCAGCAAGCTCATGTCAGGATCGGCGGTTGGCGAGATCGTTCTGAACGATGTCGGAGATATTGGCAAAAAAACACGGATGACCGGTGTCTGAGAATCGGGGGATTGAGAGACGAGGGAGGTCATGGAGAATTATAAATCCTACGTGGCCCAATCGTTAATATTTATTCTTTCCGTCAGCTACAAAAATGTCAATTAAGGACCATCAAATTAAAAGAGTATTAAAATTAAACTACTAAAATAATTATAATGACAAAAATGAACTAGTTTTCAGAATAATGTTAAAATTTGATTAAAATATAAATAAGGATATTAAAATTAGACATTTTCCCCATCTTATTATTATGTTGGAATTCCTCGCCTTTAGTCCAGCAACTTCTAGTCAGACGTCTGTGTGTGCCAGCCATTTTCCTCACTCACGCTAATGACCCCTATTTTATTTTCCACACTTATTTTCACTGCCCCCACTTAGTAGTGGGATTTTTTAGTTATAGATTGATGAGAATTTAATGAACATGAAATATGTTTAATTTGATATTAAAAAGGAAAACGAACATGGGTGAAATTGGGTAATGTATAAATGTGAAATAAAAAAATTTGAGGTTGCCGCTGTCTCTATTCTCTTGTATTTTGGTCCGCACTCAAAAAATTGATACATTTTTCTTTCATGTTTTAAGTATAATTTTTTAACTCAAATAATTACAATTACAAAGATAAATAGTAAAAACAATTACAAAAAACATACTCCATCCATCCCTAAAACGATGAATATGCTGACTTTGGTACTTGTATTTTACTTAAATGTTTGTTAGGAAGATTTCGTTGTTTTATTAAAAAAAAAATTATTTAGAAACTAGAGATTTCATTTATCATTTTTTATATGAACTATTAAAATTTATATATTTAAACATTGAAGAACAAAAATCTTAAATTAAATTCTGAAACAAATAATTTGTAGCATCCTTTTAGGGACGAAAGAAATACTATTTAGAAAATTTTAGATTTTAAATCATGATATGTATATAAATTATTTAAAATTTTAGATTTTAAATCAAACTACATACATTCAAATAATATATGCATATGAAATACTTCTTTTATCACTAAATAATTGAAACACTTAGTTTTTCAAGTATTTAATTTATGATTTTTTTTTTTATTTATACGATTATAAATTTAAACTTTTTGAGAAATGTTAATTTCGTATGTCTTTTTTTTTTTTAGACAAGTTAATTTCTTATGTCTACTTTATATATTTTTATCATTTTTTCCCTGCAAATGTATAATGTAGATAAAATTGAAATTAAACGGACATTAAAGGTCAAATATTTCAATAAAAAACGGAGACTGAGTGAGTATTTGATTTTACATGTCAGCATATAAAAAAATAAATTATAAATTAAATATCGAAAAATAAATAGAATATTCTTTACGCAGATGGAGTACTTAATAGTATGTTAACCAAACTTAGGTCCCTTTTATCTTTTCATTGAAGCAAGGCATGAATTTTACATAAGCTATGTGGTTGTTTCGCTGTTGAATCTGGTAATGTAAACTTGTAAAGTGAAAACTAGAACGGTCGGCGGACCTTGTTCAGTGAACATCAATGATGACTTGGAGGAGAAGAAAAAAAACATTGCTGTTTTGGGAATGGCTTTTGTTTGGTAGCATGTCTGTAGAGATGATACATGCGGGAATGTTTTTATGTCTCAAACACAATGAGGATCCTTGATCCCTTAGACCTATACATACCAATAAGCAAAGGACCCATCTCATTCACTTCAATTTTGTTTACTCTTCTAGATACTTCATCCATCTTAGTAAAAATGATGTTAGAAATAACATGTAAATTAGTGAAAATTATAAAATTGATGAATTGTTATTATTCACTTTTCAATTTTTGCAAGGGTAAATTATAAAACTCTTATGAGGCTTAGTGAAATCTCCAATCTACCCGCTCTATTTCTAAAAGCCTTTTGTTAGCCCCTTGAGATATAGTGAAATCTTCAATTATCCCCCTTGACCATTTATACCGTAGTTGAGTTAAGGATTTTATGCATAATTACGCTAACTATACTCCAAAACAGTCAATGGGAGGCATGGGCTCGTCTGCATGGTGGCGGCATCTACTCGTCTGCGTCGTTACGGTTTGAGCTCGTCCTGCAGCGGTAATCGGGCAACAACGACAGTTCGTAGGGGTGACCGGTTGGGGAGAGAAATGAAAGATCCAAAATATTATGGTTGAAGTGTTAATGTTAGAAATATTCGTGACAAGATGAGTAGTTAAACTTAAAATTCTTAATGGTCAACTAACAACACCAACAGTCAAGCGGGGTAATTGAAGATTTCACTAAACCTTAGAGGAGCTATTGAAGGTTTTCAAAAATAAAGGAGGTAAACTAAAGATTTCACTAAACCTCAGGGAAGTAACCGGAGGTTTTCGAAAATAAAAGAGGTAAAGATTTCACTAAATCTTAGGGGTTTTTTTTTATAAATTTTTTTTTAACTCTTTCTACAATTACTAGGATGTTTATTTGCTATTAGTCGAGATTTTATGACTTATGACCATGATTATGTGCATTAGCATAAAGGTTTTACTAACATGAGTATGGTGTTGTTAACATAATAGTGCATTATAGTGTCCTTTATGATTAAACCTCTCCCTAATCCCTACCACTATAAAAGGGTGCATCCATTATGTTTTATTGGTGTTCATAGGTGCATGTGTTTTAATTCTTTGACGAAGTAATTTGTGGTCCAAGATTTTTTTGTGTCTTATGTTGTATTGTGAGAGACAAACGCTCTTCAAATCTAGAGCACTTATACTCGAGGGGTGAATATGTTAAAGAGATAGTGTGAAACACACACTTCGGATATTAAAATGTTCACTATGAATATTTTGTTAAAAGAATTCTAAAAAAGTCTTGTATAGAAACTATCGACGTGCATTTATCATTTATATATAATTTTTTTGTTATTAAAGTTCATTTTAAAATGAAAATGTCAATAACATTTTGTTGAAGGGGTAAATCTGACATTGGATATTAAATTATCTTAGTTGGCGCTTCTATGGGCGTACCACACAACGATTATATGGACATTAATTGTATATTTTTGTAAGGTTAATGTTTAAAACTTATAAAGCTAACAATTTAATCCTTAAATTGTGACATATTTTAAGATCAAATTAAATGTTAACCCCACAAAATATATATTAAATGTCCACATAATCGTCTAGTGATACGCTATATGAGTGTCAACTGGGATAACTTAAAGTTTAGTGACAAATTTATTTCTTAAAAAAAATGATGGTGACATTCTCACTTCAAAATAAACTTCAATAATTTAGAGATTTCGTAAATTTTAGTGATAAAATTATCCTTTTACCTTTATTCAAATAAAGATTTAAAATTGTGTTTATTGGGGCTCCGGTGGGCACCGTGTATTTGGCGAATGCGGAGACCGTACTAAAACTTCTCTTTTATAATACTTCCTTCCTATTTAATAGTTACGTTTGATTTTTAAATTTTTCTTTAACTTAATTTTTTATTAAAAATTAAAATATATATTTAAATAAACTAGACATATTGATTTATCTTATATATATATTACTTAATTTTATATATCAAAATATAAAAAAAATAAATACATAAATTAAATACTAAAAAAGAAACATAATTATTAAAAAAGGACGGATGAAATATATAGTATTTAAGAAGCCTTAGGCCACCCACAAAGTTTCAAAGTATGTGGTTAATAGAATTGATGATGGCCTCGTTGATAATATATACTTTCTTCGTACTGAATTAATTATCTTATTTAATAATTACGTGTTAAAATTTAATATTTAATTTAAATTTTTATAAAGATAAGTAATAATTTTTTTTTAAAAAAAACATATTTAAAAAAAATGTATTATAAATTATTATTGAAATATAAAAAAATTAATTTTAAATATTTAAATATTTATAAAAAATATTATAAATTAAATATTATAAAATAATAATAAAAAAATGATATAATTAATTTGGGATTGAGAGAGTATGTCTTTGGGAGGGAGTGAGAGTGACTGCTTATTGTTTTACTAATTCATTGACAAATCAAATCAATTCAAAGACGCATTCAACAACCCTTATTACTTGCCAACGGGGATTATACCAATGTTATTTTTAGATTGCTTAGCGAGATCCAGCTGTTTCCTTTCCCAATTCAGCATATATTTTCTTTTAATTTTATTACAAATCAGCTGACGTGGTACAACGTGAAAAATAAAAATCTGAATTTGAGATGAATTTTTGCTTTAATTTAGGACTTGGTGTCGGACCATTCTAGTCTACTTTTTCTTACAGTTTTTGGTACTTTTTTAGGTTTTTTGGTTGGTATATGTATATGTTGGTTGACATGTTTTTTTTAGTGTTGCAAGTTTATTTCTTTATGTATAATCATGATAAGATCACGTTTAGTTTATATGAAATTAATTTGATATATCCTGATTGAGATCGTTGATGAATATTACTTCATCATCGTGACATTTATTGCTTTTATCAAGCTTTTTAGTGACTGTATTGGAGATTGGCTGATTTACTTACTCAGTGTCCGCTATAATTTGCATATTACTCTTTATTAAAGTCTTACTACTTTTCTTGGCATTCTGAGTTTTGTTCTTTAATTTTTTTGTTTTTTTTATTTTTTGAACATTATACTGGTTTAATATTTAATTATTACTGTTGTTGTTGATTATTATTATAATTTAATTGATTTGCTAAAAAAATAAATAATAATAATGTGTCCGGTTATTATGTTTAAAAAATAATGTGACAGAGGGAGTAAAAGATTACACGTGGGAGCGTTAGGGAGGAAAACGGCAATGCAGTTTTGGAAGGGGTATGACAATGTTGTTGTTGGGACATTGATTTATGGGAAAATGTTTCTTTTACCATTAACGTTTGATAAAATGTTCTTTTTTTTAAAACGATTCCCATTTGCAGCTACTGTATGTGTTTTTTGGGTCCCGTTTATTTACTACTGATGGTTAAAAATTTCCACCATGTCTGAATTTTGATGATGTGGATTTTTTAACCATCCGAGTCGGCCGCTTACCCGATTTGTAGAGCTCCTCCGCCAACATGGATCTGTGGTGGGTGATGGTACGACCCGAGTCTCTGTTTCCTATCAGATTTACAACCGACCAGAAAAATGGAATCAGACATCTCGGGCGAGCGAAGGCCTGTTTCCAGCTTGTTAGGGTGTGTAATTCTTTGCGATACAGTTCTTTATCAACAACCACTTGCCTCATCCAGCCGCCACCAGATCCGACATCGTTGACGAGCTAACATCGCGATTCACCACGTCGGCCCAACTCCGGCACGATTCTGTCTGCCTCCACCGCGATTAGCAACCCAAATTGCGGCTGATTTTGTAGATCCGGTGGGATGGTATTCTAGATCTTGCGGGCTGAATCGTTACCAGAGAAGGAGGTTGGTGATCGGAACTGAAGGAGCTTGGCAATTTAATCACTTGATCGCCACCTCAACTCGGTCGAGTTCACTACCATTGTGTGTGAATGTGGCTCAGCATTCGAAGTTACGAAACCAGACAGAGATCCGTAACCTTCTTCTTCCATTACAATTTCACATTAAACCAACTGTATTCTAAGATGGTTGAAGCATTCTTTTTGGTTCGTGTCTTGAGCCTTCACTAACCTTGATAATCGAATTGTTGGTTGTTTTTTCTCTTTTTGGATCTGTTTGCCTCCGAATTGATCCAGTCAATCATCGACCGATCATTATAGAACCATCGGAGCTTCACCGGCCTAGACCTCTGGCTGCCTCGAAGCTCAAAGTGTAGAGCCTAGACGATGAACGACGGTTTATGGAGGCGGAGATGCTAGGAGGAGCTGATTGGGAACACGTCACACGTAAAATGTTAATATTAATATTAATATTAGTTGGCCTATTAATCTGTCCAAATGGAGGTCACATAAGCATATAATGAACAGATAAGATCACCCAATATTCTCGCAAAAATCCGTCATTAATCAATGTAATGGCAATAAATGTCGAGAAAACAATTAAGATAATAACATTGGACCGAACAACAAATAAAAAATATAATAGCGGACCGTTTTTAAAAATAATTATAAAAATGGATCTTCATCCAATATTAGTGGTAAAAAAAGGACATTTCTGAAGATTCATTTTTCAAACCTTGAGGGAGACATGGGCATGGCATGGGTCCGTCCGTCGGCAACCCAAAAGAACATATGACAAATCAAACAAACGCATCCCATCCCACCTCGCGCACGAACGCATAAATGGGAAAGAATTCAAGGGCCAACAAAAGTCCATACACCAGTCCAGTGCATCCTTCCTAGGACGTACTACCCCAGTGCCACATGGAACCATACCGCGTTTAAACAGAAACCCTCGCTCTGCACCTTGTATTAATCATACTAATCTACTCATTTCATCCACAAATTAGCTTAAATGATGCTAGCTAGCTAGTACTCACTCAAAAATAAACCACCCATTTATTAATTAGTTAAATTAATCACACCTATATGAAATTAATAATCTTCTTTTTAGTACTTGGGGTCAGCTGGTTTCAAAATGTCCAACGCCTATAAATAATACTCAAAACATTCATGGGACAATCCGATCGAAATGACATTGGTCAATTTACATGTACTACAAATTTACCAGTAGTTGATTTACTTTTACTAATTACAATAGTACTAGTATTTGCTTGTAACATGGAGGGAAGGGGTGGTGGGTCTAGTACCGGATCAATGCCTTCAATTTACAGAGGAGTCCGTAAGCGAAAGTGGGGCAAGTGGGTGTCTGAAATCCGTGAGCCCGGCACCAAGACCAGAATCTGGCTGGGAAGTTTCGACACCCCGGAAATGGCCGCGGCCGCCTACGATGTGGCCGCCTTGCATTTCCGGGGACATGATGCCCGCCTCAACTTCCCGGAGTTGGCGGGTTGTCTTCCCATGCCGGTGAGCTCCAATGCGGAGGATATTCGTGTGGCGGCACATGAGGGAGCACTGCGTATGCGTCCACTAGCGGAAGGAGGAGGTGGAAGCACGGGCGGTACTGGGCCGGTGACCGTCGGGCTTTCGGCTAGCCAAATTCAGGCCATCAATGAGTCGCCGCTGGACTCGCCAAATTCGTGGATGTTCAACGACTCTGTGACGTTCTGCGACGAAGATGAGGCAGAGTGGGATGCTACTCTTTGGAATCCTTAATTAATTTATTAATAATTAACTTAATGAAACCAAATAAAACGAAAGTATACCGAATAAGGTTTTCGGTTTGGTGACTATAAGTGTTTTAGCACGTGACATTAACGATAATTAAGAATGTTTTGGTTTTTTGTTTTTAAATAATTCTTCAAGAAAAGAAGAAGGAGAAGATGGTTTGGCTTGAATGAATAAGAGGATGATGATAGGATTTATAGCGAAGGACTTCATTAGGCATTTGTAACTTTGAAAGTTCCCTCCAAGCAAGAGTGCTGCAAGACGCAGTCGTTTTATTTATATTCCCTCCAAGTATATACCTGCTTCATTTCTTGTTTTTCTTTTTACTTCATTATGAGACAAATTTGTTTGTTCGTCTGTTGTTCATTACTGTTGTCCATATCACGAGAAAAATAATATATTACAATCGACTCATACAAATACTAATATTCTAAAAAGGGGATAAAAGTACATCAATATTGAACTAGAGGCAGGCTACTAGAGATCGTCGCACTCATTTATGGATCCCGCATCATGGCCTTAAACTAGAGGCAAGCTTCTCGAGCCATGACCGGTACGCTTCCCCATTCTCAGGAATCTCGTTGGATCCAAAAAGAGTTCTCGCAACAACCGCCTTCTGACACCAGATTGATCGCCGCACCAATGCCATTAGCCAGCGACGTTTTTGTGGTTTTGTGGCCTTTGACGATCACCTTTGACTTCCATCGAGCAGAATCTCCCTGATTTCAGAGATCATGATAGTCACCAGAGGAACCAAGCAAAATTCTCTTATTATATCGCCGCCACAACAGGTCCAAATCTTTTCCGACAATGCTTGAATTAGACATAGAACTCGCAGCCACCCTAACGAGTTCAACCTCTCCCTAAAATAAGGCGAGATCTTACACCCTTTCTCGATCGATTAGTTCACAGAAACAACCACACTTGTTCTTTCTCATTATCAAAAATAAATCTCTCTCCACAGATTTATGATAAGAATGCCTCTTCCAATGTACTGAATTGCTGGAAAACTCTTTCAGACTTGAGATAAAACCATTCAATTTCTTCCCCCTCACCCACACACACACTCAACAAAAAAAAGTAAGGATTTTTGCTCTGCAGAATAAGTATGTTTCTGTATCAAACCTTATGAAAATACCCAAATTAGATAGAGAAACGGAGCTTCTCCCTCTACCCTAGATATGTTTGATTTATAAGTAAGAATTAGGTTGTA
>JBBYHH010052605.1:0-15880 GCA_038382905.1 Daphne laureola
ATCTCTTTTTTGAATGTTGGTTTTCAAGGAAAGTTTTCATAGAGGTCATGGCTTGTTGCAAGTTGTTCTCATGTCCTACTAGTTGGGATCAGGTGTGTATTTGGCTTCATCAGAAAGCGTTGAAGAATCAGGTGAGGCGTAGCCTTGTGGTCTCAGTGATTTATGTTATTTGGCTGGAAAGGAATGATCGGATGCATAGTAAGGGAGCTACTGATTGGAAGACCTTAGTGCATAAATGTATAGATATGGTGCATTTGAGGTTGGGACTAGATATTCAAACTTTATTTGCGTAGATATTTCTGCACAGGTTGGTAGCTACTTTGATTAGTTCAGGGTTTTGAGGCAGGATTTGCTCTTTCTTGTACGAGTTTCTGCTTCCAAATTTTGTAAGTGCCGCTGGGCTATTTTCACCTATTCAATGCAATTATAGGTGGCGAAGCCCCACCTTTAAAAAACCCAATGACACTTACAAAGTTTGGAGCCGGGTGCCTACAAAAGGAAGCGGCAAAACCTAAACTCAACTCAACTGCACAAGATGAACAAACTCCCTCTGCTACACAGCAAAATCAGGGCTGTACAAAGCAGAACTAATCAAACAAATCATGTATAGAAAACCCGGGGTGAGTGCGGGGCACCCAGACCAGTCTCTTCCACCCAACAATATCAGCATTTTCAATAGAATGCAGATCTGCACACTTCATGGGGAATTTGTCAATTTGCAGTATCAGATCAGTAACGTCCATAAAGATGGTTCTAACCTGCAGCGCTATCTTCCAAATCATAACAAATTCGTACCACCTAGGAACATTTTGCAGTGGTCTGCAATGATTAGTGATTAGGAAATAACGTATCTTTATATGTAACTATTCAAGTTTGCAATAACGAACTACAACGAAAAAAATCTACAAAGAGAGAACAAGACACCACTTCGATTTATTATTAAAGATAAGAGCTGATATCTCCTGCTAATGAACAGACGGGTTTGCACCTATGATCCACCGAAGGTAATGGAAGCATATAAAAAGATTTACAGGTATCACTCCATGTCTTATTGATATCATAACAGCCCAAAGTTCTGATCTCTCTACCTATCAATTATTCATCAATACTACTGCAAGATTCCTCACTGTCTTGTTCTTGTGTTATTGCACAAGATGTCTGGTCTGTATCTACCAAATATTTCCAACAAGCCGTAGTAGATTCCTCATTAAATTGCTTTTTGTGTTGCGGGAAAAGAGATCTCTGAGGCTATCTTGGCTCCCCTTCCCTTTGCAATATATAAACCTATGTGATGAGCTATGTCCTGCCATAAGAGCAATTTTTCATTTAGCATGCTTGCAAACCAAGCTAGTGTTATCTAATAACCTACCTAGATAATGCATTTATCTTAAGTGTACTAATAATCAGCATGGTAAAAACATCACAGCTATCGTCAATGAAATTGTATAAACACCTAACAAGAAGGCAAGAATAGCACAAGAGTTTAACCTTTCATACAACATACTAATAATCAAGGTAATTATACCTATCACTTCTAATCATCTTTGCCACAAGGCCTACCGTTCCATATAATATAGGATCAATGTAACTTTAGACATATGGGTTTTTCACTAGTGCTGCTATGTGTCTTGCAGTACGAATCTTGCATTCCATATTCCACACTCTCCCATTTGATTTTTCCCTCAATTCATCCTTGAAATCATGCCCACATGCCATTCTCGAGTAATAATCAGCTTAACATTCAATGGAAACTGATGCTAACAAAATTACCTGAGGATGTGGCAGTGCCCCTTTAACAGTCCTAGCAACTTCAGCCGGAAGATCATATGTCGCACAACCACGGGAGTAAACAACAACATCTTCAAGAGGGGTGAGAAAACCACGATTTCTGGCTGAAAGTGCAGAACATGCAAAATCCAGCACACATATATCTGTACATATCCCTAAAACCAATATCTTCAAAACAATACAAAGCAGTCTGATCAGAACCAGACAAAGGAATCAAACAAAAGCTTATACACTATTAATTCCAAACATTAATAGACAATTCAGGTACTCACAACTTTAATTTGATTCCTCTTCACCCAATCCACAAAAACATTGGAACCATCTGCTTCAATGGAGCCAAGAAACCCATCTATGCAATCTTTGCGCCTAAGTGTTGCATTCGGCTCATTCTCTAGCCACCGCAGAGCTACAAAGGAACCAAACCATACTCAATAAAAGAAAGAGACAAAAAACAAAAAGACAAAAAACAAAAAAAAAATCACAGGAGAAGTAGAAACAAACAGAAAGGGAACAGAATCCGCGCACACACCAGGAACCAAATTAGTCTCATCGGTTCCAGCGATACAATGAGGTGGATAAGGAGGCTCAGGCACATCTGGATGATGAGTATCGAGAAAAGCAAAAACTGGCCACTTCTTTTCGCAGAACAATCTAGCGAACCTAACAGATTCTTCCACCATTTCAGATATCTGTTCGTTAGGCGCCGTCGGGGCCTGTGAGAAGAACACCATTACTTGTTCGCTTACTCTTTCATACCCAAAAATAACGAACGACAGTTGTTTCTGAAGAAGGGTGTAGAGATTTTTACCAAATTACCGGCGCCGACGGTGCAGAAGCCATTGACAAGGTCGACGAGAACGAGACCGGTCTGGACACCTTCAGAGAGAGGCAAAGACTCCTGTTCAACTACGAGCTCGGTTTTCAGCAAATCGATTGTTTTGGAGACCATCTTTCTCTTTCTGACTGCTAACAGAAAGCAGGGACACGAAGAAGAAGAAGAAGATAAATTCAGATCAGTGTTCACCGTTGGATTCGATGACTTTCTCGAAATAAAATAAAGAGTTTTGGTTAAGTCAAAGTCTCCTCCCATTGTGAGATCTCAGTTGCAATGTCAAATCAACGGCGGTTGCTGTGCTAATATAAATCTTTCCAAAATAATCGTGTGTGTTTATACCACGAATCTCTAACACATTTATGGTGTAGATTTCCATAAATTTAAAATGTGGATGAGAGAGATTAAGAAAAAATGAGAGGAAAATTTTTAAAAAATATTAAAAATATGTTAAAATTTTGTGGGAGGGGATGTTAAACGGACCCATACACACACATACATACAATCAAATTAATAAATTTCATTTAAAATTTAAGATTTAAAGGGAATAATCATCGTGTATGTAATCGAATTTCTAAATCTTTTTTCAAGTTAAGTAAATTGATGATATATCTTAAAAGTAGAAAGTATAATATTCATTCCGTCTTTTTTTAATAATTATATTTTTTTTTATCATTTAATCTATGTATTTTTTTTAACATTTTAATATATAAAATTAAGTACTTATATGTAAATCAATGTGTCTAAACAAAAATCTAATTTTTTTAATAAAAAATTAAATTAAACAAAAATTCAAATATTAATTATAATAATTAAATAGGAACGGATAAAGCAATACATTTAACATTTGAAAAATATATAAATGTCATAATTGAAATTATAAGAAATTGAGAAAATTACTCTCAAAATTACAGAACTTTTGCAGATTTTCACCGTAAAATTTTTGTACATTTTGACTTTACTTTCTTCGAATGTATGTTAGCCACCGGTCTCCTACTTTAGAACTAAAAGTGGTAATGATACTTAAAATTTAAGACTCAAACATCACGTCCTCTATCGGTGAAAGATCCATGCGTTTTTTTTTTTTTTAATGTTATGGTAAATTTAAATTATTATTAGAAAGAAATCATGAAGAATTTCTGAAGATATATTTTAAAACTACGTATTAATCAAGCTCGACAGGGAAGGCGGCACGAGTCATCTTTCCTAGCAATGAGTTTCGCCAGTTCCAAGGCGACAAAGCTCATGTTAGACTGCCCTAGTTTTTCGTCACCAATTCTAGATCGCTCCACATAGAATGTATGTTTTCACCGCTCACCATCTACGAGGAACTCGAGTTTGGGAACGTCTATATCATGTTTCCGGTGAAGAGAGTCAATGTAGTCGTCGTTGTGGCCGACATGATGATGCATTTCATGGCGGCTAACTTAGAGGCTAAGCGAATCTCTGGCACTAAAGCCAGGGTTCTGCCAGAAAACAACATAGTCGACGATGAAAGTGAATAGGAGGGGATGCCGAGGTTGAGATCGGATGGCCAGTTGGAAGAGGTAACGGGAACCCAAGATTTTTTTGAATTGTCGTACCCATTTGTTTTTAGATATCCACACTTAAAACAACCAAAATACGACTACTCTAAAATATGTCGACTTAATTATAAGAGTTCGAATTCTAACTAGTTCTTGTTACGCGCGAGAATTGAAAGTATTATACTCCATCCGTCCCCAATTAATTTTACATTTTATTTTTATTGTTTCAAAATTTAATATTTGACTCAAATTTTAACAAAGTTAAAATTTTTTTAAAAAATCAGGAAAAATATATTTAAAATGTTTAAACTTTAAATTATGATATGCATATAAATTATTTACCTTTAAATGTCTAAACATTCATAAAAAAAATCATAAATTAAATACTGTAGAATGACAAAAAAAAAATGTAAGATTAATTGGGGATGGAAAGAGTATTAATTAGATTTCTCAAGGAACCATAAAATGGTAATATGTGTGTGTGGGCGGTGGCGGTGGTTAAGAATCATCAAGAATTAGTCGCTTTTATAAAAAATATCGTACATAAAAAAAATTAAAATTAGTAGTGAGTATTAATTGAACAATAGTAACACCATGTCTCCCCGTATGTTTATTTTAGGAAAATAAATTTTATTTTTTCAGTTAATATTTTAAAATAAAGTTGGATAAAGTATTACACATACTGTAATTTGAGGTCTTAACCTTCTAGAAATATAATCTCATATGGCGTCTAATTCGTCTCTTGGTCCCCCGATTCTCAGACGCCGATCTTCACACCGGTCATCCGTGCCTTCATCGCCGACATCTCCGACACCGTTCGGAACGGCCTCGTTGAGCTCCGGCCCGTGGAACAGCCCCCTAGTGACTCTCGCTCTTCCCACGTGTCAGCCACCTCACTATCAGATGGAAACCATTTCACCAAATTCATACTCAGTCAGTAACTTAGAACACCAAGTAAAAAAATAGTGTCAAACGGAGATCCAAAAAATAATTATAATGATAAAAATAAATAAATTTTAAAGTAATACTAAAATTTGATTAAAATACAAATATTGGTGCTAAAATTGGACCTTTATCCTTTAGGAAAGGGAGAAAATGTCAAAAGAAAAAAAATGCATGAGGATTATTTCTCCTCTCCTCACCACCTCGGCCGCTTCAAGAGATGGCCAACAAAGAGCCCTACCTACCTGTATTTTGGCGATTGGAGTCTTTTATTCAGAATTCGTCTGTCGGCGCTGGTTCATGGCGGCGGCAAACGAGATATTCCCTTGGAATTGGAATTCATCCACCATTTTCGTAAGAATAAGCTGGCGAAGTGCGGTTTGATGCCCCTTTACATGGACGAAAAGCTTTACCTGATCGGCTCCAATTACTCCATTGATGATCATTATGATGGTGTGAGTTACAACCCTGAATCCCAGACCGTGATGGTCCAGGTCGATCTGGATGTGTCCTGGAACGTCGTTGATGATCCTATCCGGCGCGTGTCGTGCCCTTTTTCTGCACCGCCCTTCTTTGGAGGTGAGGATAACTCGGTGGCGAAATGCGGCGATAAGCTCTTCTTCTTCCACAGCAGCGACGATGTGGATGTAATTGGGCATGACAGTGAAGTGCTGGATCTGCGAACTCGGAAGAAGCATTCCATCGACTCCCCGCCTTCTTTAAAAGTAAATTGGAGTGGGACCATGTATGTTTGGGGTAATCATATGTCCGTCATAGCCGGCTATTGCAGGCTTAGTTTTGACATGGAGAAGGAAGAGTGGTTGGATCGAGATGGAGGCCGGGATATGAGCTACAATTCTGCGGCTTCCAAGAGAAAATACTCGATGCCACATTTCTACACAGATCACGGCGTTGCTCATCTTGGTCGCAATCTCTACATCACCTTCACCTCTAATCCCTTGCGGAAGCAGGAGGTCAAGTTGTAATTGATTCTCTATCAATTCTCTTCTGATGATCTCACCCATATCTCCCAATGCCGTGTACTCGATGAACTTGACTTCTTGTTTGATCATTCGGAGGATCTTTCTGACCATCTCCAGTATCTCGGTGACAATGTTGTCTGCTTGCTCTCCATTTTCCATGGTGTTAATCTTTAGGTTGCAACTTTTAAGGTTGATGTTGTTCAAGACAAAACCTGTCTTTTAGGCCTTTCCATTCTCAAGGAAGCTATCCCCAGGATCATGTCTTGCTTCATTTTTACCATGTATGTATATATCTAATTAGTTTTCATTTATACGTTTTTATAGATAGATGGTTTATTAGCTTAATTTAAACACTTCACTGCTTTTAACATCTGGTTCCATTAATTTACTGCAGAGAGCATTCCCATTCTGTTAAGTGCTATAAAGTAGTGTAAATCCAATCCTGCACTGGCGGTCTCCTCTTGTGGTACAGAAGAAGCATAGGTTACACCTCTAACCTTCATTTGATATATATTTTTCTGTGCTGCCCTGCAATTACAATGTTGTTTGGTCACCCCTTCCTTACTATTCTATGTCATTTTTATATCTTTCTGTTGTAGGAATAACCTGCCCATTCTGCTTCATACTCGGTGTTATGGATTACATTAATTTTGGTGTTTGCAAATGAGTGAGTGGAGGTGCTTGTAATCACAAGCCCATTCGAGACACTTGTCTTTTGGATTTTACAAACATGTTTTGGGGTGCTCACGTATCCTTTTACCTAGGTTGTTGCGTCATGTCATGTGTTAGTTATCTATAAACGTGCAATCATTTTGCTTGCTTTCCGGATCTGATGCCCCTCTTGGCTAAGTATGTATTTGATGTTGAGAAGGAATGTGCGCCGTTAAATTGTGTCATTTTGCTTGCTTGCCGGATCTTGCATTGGTTATTCTTTAATGTTTAATTTCTTAGTATATGGCTTATGCAGATTGCACCTGAATAGAGCTGTTACAACTTACAAGGGAGCAGCAATATATCATATATGGGTCTGGTTGCGTGTGATCTCATGTGGGCTTTATGGAGATGGGTGAAAGGTGTTCCCCATAATTAGATTGGCTAATCTTGTGTTTGAAAGAGAATGATATAAATATATTTATTTTACTCCCTCCATATCAAATGGTTTGTCAGTTTTAGCTTTTTTATATAGGTTAAGATTATTTTTTATCATTAATCACTATAAAAAAATAGTGCTTTTACACGTTTAGTCTAAGATGGTTACAACAAAACGTGTTAGTTTCACTTAATTGTACATCAGTTTATTTCATTTAGCACGGTTCGTGGAACCGTGGTGGATGTTATTTCAAAACTGAGGGCATTTCTGAAGGAAATGAAAAATATTAGTGGGTTTTGAAACAACAAAGAAATAAAGCAGTTAGAAAGAAAATCGAGCATAGTGGATTCGTTGAGCAGAGGAAAGAACCTTTAGCTAGCAGTAATTCGATCTGTTATGGTGTAAGATTATTTCGGACAAAGCTCTATCCTACGTACTCTCTTGAGTTACATTGATCAATTTTTCTTTTTTCTGACTTGCTCGTGAGCTGGTGCAAAAGAGAGAAGATGAGCAAAACATTGAAACTAGCTAGATCTCGCAGTAACCTCAAACGTTAGTGATCTACATGACATGATGCTCCTCATCTTTAACTTCTCTCCTTGGCACACTTGTTCTTCCATTTCCCTTTTCCATTCTGTTTCATTTCTCTTTGTTGTTTCTTATTCTCTTGTTCCATGCCACTCAAGGAGTAAGAACTGATTTGATGAAAATCATGAGTTTCCTTGTTTCAATCTACGTCCCAGTGTTTTTGTTTTTCCGGTCTGGAGTTTCCAGCAGTGGTCGGCAGTGGTCCGACGGGTCTAAGGAGTTTAATTGAAGTTTAAAATTTTTTGGGAGTGATTAAAATGTTAAATTAAAAAAATTAGGGTGCAAATAGATTTTTTTGATAAACTTAAATTGTTAAAATTATAATTTTTTCAAAAAATCCATTAAAATTAACGGCAAAATGTCTAAAAATGACTATGAATCAAGATTTTTTTTGAAAATGAGACTCCAATAGTACAAAAACTTAAAATAAGACTATAATAATATAAATATTTAAGTTAAGAGACTACGAATGCACTTTATCCAATATAAAGGTAATGTCACTATAAACATATATTTGGTGCTTGAGAATTTTCCTTACATTAGGCGGACCTCTTATTTCATCTGGCCTCTTGTGTTGGGCTTGAAGTCCTTTACTTTATCATGGATTTTGGTTCCTTTTGGACCCCTTGCGATTCGGCTTTCAGGACCTTAATGTTAGATTGAGGTTGCTACGCCTAACACAACAGAGTCGAAATGCATATATATAAAATGGGAAAATGTCTTTTTTACCATCAACGTTTGACAAAATAATCATTTTTGTCATTATTTTAAAAATTGATTCATTTTACCATCAATATTTTGTCTTTGGTACCTTTTTGCCATCGATATCTACTTTTTAGACCATATTTACCATTACGCCGTTAACTAAGAGAATATTCCATCACAAACTAAATTTTCATGGTCAATTTGACCCCAAAATTTTAAAACTCAAGAAAATTAACTCTAAATTTGTAAAAGTTACAACTCTACCCCTTCCAAATTAGTTACCATCTGTATTTCCCGGAAACGAACTTCTCCTCTTTACCTGCTCTGTTTCTGCACCTTTTTTATTTTATTTTCTTTTATGGGATTCTTTGCTTTAATTTGATTCCTCGTATGTCTATGAGATGCAAACCACTGTATAATTAAATGTCAGCTCTCGTTCTCTAGTTTGGGTTTCATTTGTTTCATGATACAATGAATTAATCATTGATATTTCATTTGGAAGAATTATTTACAGTTTTGTATCAATTCAGATTAATTTACTTTCTAAATATCCTAAATTTACTTAATTTGATAATAAGTTGTAAACTATTCTTTATATCGTGAATTAATCAACTGGTTAAGTAGATTAATACGAAAGACGTATTAATATACAAAAAAAAAAAAAAAAAAAACCGGTTTACTAACAATTACTTTTGCAGTTGTTCCTTATATTAGTGATTGTATGATAGAATTAATTAGAGGAAAATACATATCTAAAGATATTTGTAATATATTTGATTGATGAGTTTTCTGGATGAAGAAACTATCCAAGGGGTGAGTTGTGATGATTACTCCGTTTGAGAGAATTTTCAAGAGGACGTATCGAATCACGACAATGGTGGATTGTTGAATGTTGATTCAACAACGGAGGAGAATGAGAATTAAAATAGGAGGTTAAATGAGTGAATTGAATAATTGGAGGTAATAGGTGAAGTTGTCAATTGTTAGAAATTTTAGGATTAAGTGTATAATTAATTTAATGAAAAATGGCAAACGGGGACTATAAATTATAACTTTGATGATAAAATATGACCACTTTTTAAAATAATGATAAAAAATAATTTTTTATCAAATATTAATGGTAAAAAAAGATATTTTCCCCAGTAAAACTGAACCAAACATAAAAAAAAATCTCTAATGTAAAAAACTTGCGAAAGCACCTCATTCATCTGTTGTAGGAAGAAATTTTGAAGAAACCCAATGGAGCGAAAAAGACTCCTCTCCATGATCTCATAACAAAAGTCTAATTCCTCTGTTGTTGAAAAATATCGTTTGAAAAAATCTCCTTTTCCCCCTTATTCCTTCCAATGTCTTACCTTCCTTCTCTCACACGTCTAATATAGACAAAGACACCCAGAAAGAAGAAAACTTTTACCTTGTTCCTTCTCTCACACGTCTAATGTAGACAGACATACCCAGAAAAAAAGAATCTTTTACCTTGTTGGAAGATCATCTACCTGTCCAGACAGAAAGACAGAGATATCGGAACAGTTTGTGTTCGTGCATGTCAAGAGAAGGTGATCAAGTTCTCTTGATAAGTTGAAACAATATGTTGCAGAGAGCTGCGAGCAATGCATATTCATGGTGGTGGGCAAGCCATATCAGAACAAAGCAATCGAAATGGCTCGAACAGAGCCTTCAAGGTCATCTCTCAACATTTTCTGGGTTTTGGAAATAGAAACTAAAGTTTTGTCATTTTTTCCTTAATTCTGTCAAAAATAACATTTTGCTAGCTGGGTTTTTAGATATGGAGGAAAAGGTAGCGGTCGTGCTCAAGCTCATTGAAGAAGATGGAGACTCCTTCCGGAAGAGGGCTGAAATGTACTACAAAAAGAGACCGGAGCTGATAAGTTTTGTGGAAGAATCATTCCGAGCTTTTCGAGCCTTAGCGGAGCGATATGATCACATATCCAGAGAGCTGCAGAACGCCAACCACACCATTGCTACCGTTTTCCCTGACCAAGTTCCATTCGAGATGGATGATGATGATGACGATGATGGTGGTGGCTCACCTAAGCATCGCAAGAAGCCTCCTGATTCGAAGATGAACATCCCGAAAGTACCAAAAGCTCCCATGGATGACATCAAGGGCTTGATCAATACAGCCACCAAGAAGCTTAAACCGAAGAAGCCTTCAGGAGGCAGGAATGCAGTGACCAAGAGGGTGGTGAAATCCGGGTTGAGTAAAGAAGAGGGTTTGGAAGAGATTGACAAGAAGCAGAAGATGATTCTGGCTTTGCAGACCGAGAAGGAGTTTGTGAAGAGCTCCTACGAGGGCCAACTTGGAAAGTACTGGGAGATCGATCAGGACATTCGGGACTTGCAGGACAAGGTGTACCACTTGCAGGATGAATTTGGGGCGGGAAATGTGATTGAAGATGATGAGGCTCGGAATGTGATGGCCACAGAAGCTCTAAGATCTTGTAGTGAGACCTTAAATAAGTTGGAGGAGAAACAAGATGAAACAGCTAAGGAAGCAAAAGAGGAGCAGAAACGGATCAAGCAAACCCGGAAGAAGCTCAATGCTCTCAAAGATGGCTTTTGTGTGGACAAGGATGAAAGTAAAGTCGAAGATGAAGCAGAAAGCTCGGATGAAGACATGGCAGATCCCGAGTCCACGAAGGAGAAATCTGAGTTCAATGTTGAGAAAGGGGGATCTCTAAGTGTGGCACAAATGGCGGGAAAGATTGATGAGCTTGTGAACAAAGTGGTTAACTTAGAAGCTACTGCTTCATCACAGACTGCTCTAATTCAGTCACTAAGAGCAGACACTGATGAACTTCAGGTCCAGATTCTGACATTGGAAGATGACAACAACACTCTTGCTGATACCAAAGATGATTTGACCAAAAAACTTAGTGAAATGGAGGAGAGATGCAAGGAAGTGTTGGATCTGAACCAGAAGCTTGGAGAAGAGAAGACCACTCTCCAAGTCAGTTCTGTTGAAGCTATAACTCAGCTTTCAGAGAAACTGGCTGCTCAGAAGCCTGAAGAGGAATCCGAACTCGCACTTAAATCAGAAGAGAATAACAATCTTGTTAATGCCAACAGTGATTTGAGCAAAAAGCTGAGTGAAATGGAGGAAAGGTGCAAGGAACTTGAAGATCAGAACCAGAAACTTGAAGAACAAAATTCCAATCTTCGAGCCCCTTCTACCGAAGCTATAAGTCAACTTTCTGAGAATCTGACTACTACTGAGAAGTCGGATGAGCAGTCAGAACTGGAACTTAAATTAGAAGAGACAAACAATCTTGTTGATGCTAATAATGATTTTAGCAAAAAGCTGGGAGAACTGGAGGAGAGGTGCAAGGAACTTCAAGATCAGAACCAGAAACTTGAAGAACAAAATTCCAATCTCCGAGCCTCGAATCTGACTACTACTGAGAAGCCAGATGAGGAGTCAGAACTCGGACTTAAATCAGAAGAGAGAAACAATCTTGTTGATGCCAATAATGATTTGAGCAAAAAGCTGAAGGAAGTGGAGGAGAGGTGTAAGGAACTTCAAGATCAGAACAAAAGACTCGAAGAACTGAATGCCAATCTTCGAGCCGCTGCCTCTTCTGGAAACCTGGACAATGAGAAGCCAGATGAGGTGTATGAAGTCCCACTTAAATCAATAAATAAGCTTGGGGGAATAACTTCTTCTGGACTTCGAACTTTATATTCAGACAATAACTGGTCAGCAGAGGACCATTCTTCAGGCACAGCTGATCCAGAAAGTGTGAGTTCAGAAACTAAATCAGCAGAGCAAGAGCAAGAGGATAATGAATCAAACATGAGCAAGAGTACGAAGCAAGGACCAAGATTGGATTCTCGACATATGAGCAACAATGTTGAATCACATGAACAAGTAACGGTAGGAGACAATGATGAGCCAGACTGGAAGCAACTTTACATGAAAGGAATGGAAGATAAAGAAAAGAATATTTTGGGGGAGTACACCAATATCCTCCGCAACTATAAGCAGATGAAGAAGAAGCTAGCAGATGTGGAAGAAAAAAACCAAAGCCACTTGTTCGAAATTGAGCTAAGGATTCGTGACTTGAAGAATGCCAATGCCTTGAAAGATGATCAGATCCGGAGTTTACAGCACAGGCTGAAGATTCTAAAGGCAAACGAGCAAGATGAATCTTTGGATTATACTGATGAACCTCCTGCAAAAACAGAATACAAAGATGACATTCAGTTACCGATGCTTAACCAACCTACCATGTCACCAATAGAAGAGAAGTTCCGGATGGAAATTGATGAGTTGCTTGAGGGAATCTTGAACTTCTGGCAAAGGTTCAGCACCATCTTCTCCGAGATACAGAAATTCGAAACTGAAGTTAAAGATTTGCTGGCTGATGCAGCCAAGCTTGAAGGGAAAAAGAAGCAGCACGAAGGAAGTGGTACTGCGAAATATTCTCCTCTTAACTCAGATGTGAGACCAACATACAAGTACCTCAAAGAAGTAAATACTGAAATATCAGTTTGGCGAGAAAAGTGTTTGCTGTTGAAGAAGGAAGTGAAGAGCCGGTTCTCATCCCTGTGTGAGATCCAAGAAGACATAACAAAGGCTTTGAAGCTGAGTGCTGAGGATTATGACTTCACCTTCACAAGTTACCAAGCAGCAAAGTTTCAAGGTGAGATTTTGAACATGAAGCAAGAGAACAATAAGGTTGCAGAGGAACTCAAAACAGGTTTAGATCATGCTGCAGCACTCCAGCTAGATATTGAGAAAACTTTGACGAAACTAAGTAATGAATATGGGCTTGAAGGTGGAGGAACAAAGCAGCAACAACGTCCCCAGCAGCTGGAACACAAAGAGAGCCGGTCACGAGTTCCTTTAAGATCATTCATCTTTGATGCTAAACCAAAGAAACCAAAATCAATCTTCTCCGTCGTTCACCCTGTACTGTATAAAAGAAATCAAATGTTACGATTAGCTCTTAACAGGTCATAGTACTGATTTCACATTTTGGGTTGTATAAATATTGCACACGTTAGTGACATTTTGACAGAAAGCGGAATTTTGCTTTCTCCAATACGTCTGTAACTGAATCAATGTTTCAAACTGTAAATTTCCCCCAGTAATTATCAGCTCAAGAGTACAGTCATTATTTGCTGCATGGCATTACTTTTTACATTACAAATACATAATTCTTCCCTTTTTCCGTACAAACTGACATAGCTTTGCAGAGGCCAAATCCAAAACAAGAATGGGAAAAATCTAAGCTGCTGGCAGGCAGCATTATGCAGAATTCCTTTCTGAGATTTTCAGCTTTGTTTTGCAATGGCGTTGCTGTAACTTTTGGCGAGTAAGGGAAAAGTCATAACATTCTATTGCAAAAATGCCCAATGGGGACAGAAAATGAAGGTTATTAAGTGTGTTTTGAAGGAATTGAATGCTACTTATTTTAGTGGGATTTCTGTGAGAGTCCAGACGGCTCAGAAGGAGTATGATTCTGCATCTTCCTTGGCATTGCAATGCCCTGATGATCCTCAATTGGCTGCTGCTGCAAAGGAGAAGAAAGTGTGTTTGTTTGGTGTTTTGAGACAGGAAGAGAGTTTTTTAGCAGATAAGGCTCGGTCTGACTGGGTAACATTGGGGGATGGGAACAATAGGTTTTTCCATGTCAGGGTGAAGGAGAAAAAGCTGCTGCCAGGATTTCATGTATTATGACTCAGGATGGGCAAGCTTTGTTTTCTCATGAGCAGATTAGAGATAATTTTCTAGCATATTATCAGGACTTGCTTGCTGTTGAAGTCCCTATTGTGCATCTGCCTACTCCTAGTGTGGTTTCTCATGGAGTCATTTTAGGGGAGGATCAGGTGGATGGATTGGAGTGTGCAATCACTGTTCAGGAAGTTAAAGATGCTCTGTTTAGCATGCATGCAGATAAGGCACCTGGGACTGATGGCTTCTCAGTTGGTTTCTTTCGAAAGCATTGGGAGCTGGTGGGATCTTTGCTCTGCATGGTGGCAAATTGGTGTTTGAGGTCAGGTAAAATTCCTAAATCTCTGGCTGCCACTAGCATTCATCTTATTCCTAAATCAAAGCATGCAACTTGTGCTAGTGTTTTTAGACCTATTTCTTGTTGCAATGTGATATATAAGGTCATCTCCAAAGTTTTGACTTGTAGACTTCAGCCATTGCTGCCTATTCTTATTAATTCATGTCAAGGGGGGTTTGTGAAGTCTAGGTCAATTGCAGACAATGTTTTGATTTGCCATGAGCTGATTCGGGGCTATGGTAGGAAGCATATAGCTCCAAGTATGCTTATTAAAGCAGATCTCAGGAAAGCATATGATTCAGTTTCTTGGAATTTCATTCGAGCCTATCTTCCCCTTTGGGGCTTTCCCTCTCATTTTGTTGAATGGATTATGGTTTGTGTTGAAAGCCCTTGGTATTCCTTGGTTGTTAATGGAAATTTGGAGGGGTTTTTTAAAGGCAGGAAGGGTTTGCGATAGGGGGAACCCCTTTCCCCTTCTCTCTTTGTGATTGTAATGGATTATCTTTCTAGAACCTTAGTCAAATTGTATGGATTGGGTTGTATTGATATCATCCTAGGTGCTCTCGAGTTAAGTGATCACATTTGCTTTTTGTGGATGATGTCATGGTGCTTGCAAAGCCCACTGTGAAATCTGCTATGCATATTAAAGGTGCTCTGGATTTCTTCTCTGAATCTACTGGATTGAGTTGTAATCCTCAGAAGAGTCATCTGTTTTTGGCTGGGGTGGAGAATGTTGTTCAGTGTCAGATGGTGGATATTTTGAAGATGCAAGTAGGAGTCCTGCCAATTACATATCTGGGGGTTCCTCTGGTCCACTATCGGATCTTAGTGAAGCACTGTCAGCCTTTGAAGGAGAAGATACTGGAAAGATTGATCTCCTTGACTGCAAGGTACTTGTCTTATTCTGGTAGACTTCAGCTTATAAATTTTGTGATCTTTTCAATTCAGAATTATTGGTCTTTAATTTTCCCTTTGCCTAAGGGATTTTTGCAGTCTTTAGAACAGGGTTGTCGATCCTTTTTGTGGTCTGGAAAGTTAGATTCTAGAAAGAGTCTTGTGTCCTGGAAGCATTTGTGCTGCCCTAAGGTCCAAGGGGGGTTGGGAATTTTTTCTATGGTTGCTTGGAACTTTGCTGCAGGTGCTAAGAAAATGTGGAGACTTTTTATGGACAAGGAAAGCTTATGGGTAAAGTGGATTAATGCCTATTATATTAAGAGATGTGACTTCAGGACCATGAGTGTGCCTGTGAGTTCTTCAGTAGTTTGGAAGAAATTGCTTGCACAAAGAAGTGTGTTTGCTGAATATGTTGGTCACAGAATTAGGTGTGAAAGCTTTCAGATGAAGGATGCTTATTTGGCTTGCATTGAGAATTATGATTCTGTATTCTGGTC